>JALIGW010000009.1:17817500-18085000 GCA_023053685.1 Diadophis punctatus similis | reverse complement strand
TGGCAATTCCAACTTGTAAATGACTTCTTTCAGGATATTCATTGGGAAGTGATGGAATCAGAGCCTCCTGTTTGAATGTCTTTCAGCTTACCTTGTCCATATGAGCAGGTTACTGTAGCCTCCAACTCATCTAATCAGACATCATTCAGAAATACCCAACTTCAACACCCATCACTCCTGGAAAGTTTTGAAGGTTGGGCTTGGCTAAAAGACAGGTGAGACACTTGCCTAAGGCCATCATGATTAATTGACCCAGGAATGTAATAATAGGATACAGTATTTCCTGTTTCAGAGAAGCTCTTTTCTCATGCTCTTGTATGAAGGACAGAAATTAACTGTATGATATAGCTAAACCAGTGGTGGGCTGCTGCTGGTTTGGACCAGTTTGGGAGAACCTGTAGTTCCAAAGATCAGCTGGCCCCGCCCCTGCTCTATCCTGTCCTATATTTCCTTCTTTCTGGCTCGGCTGATTTCCGCGCCTCCGCTGTTCTACTTACCAGGACTACCTTGGAAGGTAAGCAGCTGAGCTTCAAATTACTGTATTTTGAACGCTGCGTGCAAGCGTGTTAGGTGCGCACAAAGCGCGCGATCACCGAACCGGTTGTTAAACCGGTTGCAGCCCACCACTGAGCTAAACAGTTTGGAAGCAATAATTTTTTGTTCATACAGCCCATTTATAAATATCCTGATATATATATATACACACACACACACATAGAGGCTAATCCATATAGGTACACAGAAAAGCCTAAGGTGTGTGTATATACACACACCTTAGGCGTTTCTGTGTACCTATATGGATTAGCCTCTATGTCCATGATGTATATGAGCTGGAGAACAGAAAATAATACAAAATAGTTTCTCTCTGTCTGTCTGTCTGTCTCTCTCTCTTCCCTACACACACACACACACACACACACACACACACATACACACCACATTCCACCCATAGAAAAAAACTAACCAAGATTAAACTAAATGAACAATTGAAAATGGTTGAGCCTTTCAATGACTTTCCACTGACTGATTTGCATGTTGTATGCAAAGCCAGCCATCATGAGATGCCTTTTTGACCTTTATGGTTCTGAATATGGACTTGATCAGACATAGCCAATGCTAGGTGAAATGTCAATGAGTAAAAGAATAAAATGTTTAGTAATGTTAGTGATTATTCTGAGTAGGACACACTTTTCTCCAATCATATTCTGGGCGGAGCTAATATGAGTAAGCCACACTGCCACCTGCTGCAAAGAACTGGTATTGACCTCTTCCCAAAATGTGATTTTGCAAGAGTTGGGAGAATCCAAGGGTTTGGATTTGTTCACATCCAAATGTGTGTTTACATACAGCAGCCTTCCCCTAAAATTCTGCCAACAAATCCCTTTGCCCTCTGTTCAGATTAGCATCAGGAACTTGACCTCTGCTTAATTTTCAAATGAGGATTACTGGGGCTTAAATTTCCCTTGGATCCTAGATCTTGAGATGAAATTAGATGGGGCTGATATGATCAATAAAATGCACTCTTCAGATGGTCAAAATGCAGAACCTTGAGAGAGAAGTTCCAGACAAATGGTGCAAATGGGGATTTAGCAAGCATTCTCCATATGTATTCTTTTGAGAATCTAAGATAGGAAGCAAGGGAGGGATTTTGAACACTGACTGTTCAGTCACTTATTCACTGACTCACTGAATAAGTGAGTAACTATTTACACACCCTCTAACTTATATTTATCACAGAATGTGGGAATCTGGAAACAATACTATAAGCATTCCAGAAAAGAAAGCATGACTACGAAATGCTTTCCTTTCTGGAATGCTTATAGTATTGTTTCCAGATTCCTACATTCTGTGATAAATATAAGTTAGAGGGTGTGTAAATAGTTACTCACTTATTGCACACGACAGAGTATACGTTTGTGTAAAATATAAAAAAGTTGGGGAGGGATCCTCTTCTGGATCTGTGGTGGACAGTTCAACTGAGACTCTAGTTGCAATCCAGAATGGACATGCAGCTGGAGACTCAGATTAGATTGCCCTTTTGAGGTCTCTCTTCCTGCTGGGCAAGCCTTGGTTTTCTGAGGAGTTCCATCAAATGAAGTGCAAGAAGAGATGCCTGATGTGCTATGGGAGAAAGATGAAAAATCATCAAGCATGATTAAGAACCTGTATTAGATATTAGTGATAAAAGTGGCCAAATGTTTACCCAGCATTTGTGCTTAGGGAGATTGTTGCTGTTGGGGAAGGCTGCCAGACTATCTGCAGAGCTGTCTCTAGCTCAAAAGGATTATTTAGTATAGGATAGCATTGGTCTCTCTTGTTGATGCCCTGAGTCAAAGCTAGGATGGGTGTAATGTATCTATTTTCATGCTTCTTAATCTCTCAGTGGCTTCCAGTATTGTCAATTGTTTAATCCTTTTGAACTGGTCTTAGGGTTTAGGGATGGAAGGCACAATGTTGCAGCAAAATTGAAAAGCAATCCTTTCTCTATGACTGGCTTCAGTTGGTATTGGTAGGTTGGGAGAGATCACACCCATGGCTCCTCAGTTGCGAGGTGCTGCAGAGTTTGACACTTTTCTCCCCTTCTGCGTAGTATCTACATAAAACTGCTAAGTGAAGTCATCTACCAGTTTGGGATCACATATCATTAATATGTGAATGATACCCAACAATCTTGACACCTGGCCAGCCAAGCAATGCATCAAAGTCCTAAGCCAGTGTCTGGAAGCTATAAATATCTGGAAAGGAAGACACGTACATGATTCAGATTCAATTCTTACACGACAAAGGGGCTATGTCTGTTTGGCCTGCTGCGTCTAGAGGGATTCCATTGCTGATTCTCAGTAGGGTTGCAGCTCTTCATATGAAATTTGTGCACAATTTGGCTTTCTTCTTGGATTGTCAGCTCCTAGTCCAAAACTGTGGCAAAGGGGGCCTTCACGCAGATACCTTTGTAGCTTTTACTGGCCCTGGAGGACCTTGAGACACTCATTTATGCCCTAGCCACTTCATGATTGGATTATTGTATCATGCTATTTATTGGGCTACCTTTAAGGACCATTCCAAAACTACAACTGGTTCATAATGTGGCAGCAAAGGCATGGGGGTATCACGTTATGCCCATGTGACCCTTCTGCTTTGTGAACTGCACTGGTTGGCAGTTGGCTTCCATTTTCAATTCAAGGTGCTAGTTATCACCTTTAAAGCCATTTCATGTCATAGGGCAGTGATGGCAAACCCTTTTTGCCTCAGGTGCTGAAAGCAAGCGCGCGCGTGCTATCGCGCACATGTGCCCATACTCATAATTCAATGCCCACACACACATGGCCCACCCCCCATGCGCATGCGTGCACAACCTCCCTCTCCCGCTCCCCCATTTCCCAACTTCCGGTGGGCCCCGTTAGGCCTGTTTTTCGCCCTCCCCAGGCTCCAGAGGCTTCCCTCCCCTGCCCCTCCCGGAGACCGAAAACATCCTCCCAAAATCATGTGATTTTCACACGAGCTGAAAATCAGCTGGCCAGCACACACATGCGCGCTGGAGCTGAGCTAGAGCAACAGCTCACGTGCCGGCAGATATGGCTCCACGTGCCACCTGTGGCACGCGTGCCATAGGTTCGCCATCACGGTCATAGGGCCTAATGATTTGATGCACAACTTGTGTCCAGTTGTCCTTGCATGTCCAATTCCGTCTTAACAGGGTGGGTACACTTATGAGTCCTGTCAATTAAACAATGTCATGTTACACAACCCAAGAAGCGCACCTTCTCTGTTGGACATTTTGCCCTCTGTCCTCAAAATTCATGTGGATCCCATCCATATGTGCTTCAGGAAATTATTGAAGACTTGGTTGTTTTTCCAGGTCTGGAGAATAGGATGATTGTGGAGATACTACTTTTTAATGTTTTTTTAAAAATCAGAATGGTTATGTTTTGGGATTTTGCTCTTCTGATTGGTGATATTTTGATATGTTGGCATATGCCCAGAATTATTTAGCACCTAGTTCATTGAAACACAAACACTAAGGAATAGGATTTGCTTACACTGTTATACAAGCTGTATACTCACTACTTTACATTGTAGCCAAGTGTCATTTCTTCAGTGTTGTCACATGAAAATATATACTTAAATATTTACAAAATGTGAGGGGGTATACTAACTTCTGTTACGTACTGTATATGGATTGAATATCCAGTTTTCCACAATAGCTCATCGTGCAATGAGGGAACAGGTTTTGGTCTTGTTTGATAGAAGCATCTAGTTGGGACGCTGGTTGTAAAGATGGACTTGTATGTGGTGGTGGGGGAGGTAGTTGCTGCATATATATTTATCTGCTGTATTTATTTATTTTTTAAAAAACCTTATTTTCCTCTTCAAAATATGCAGCATGGCATACAGGGTTGCCTTATCCATCCCATAGTATCCTTATACAACGACTCTAAATCTAAGAGATGGTGATGACTCAAACTTCTTATTGAATTATACATTCAGGGAAGATTTGAATTTGGCAACCAAAGCTCACTGTCTCAGTTCTAGCACACAAATATTTCAAATCAGAATCTCTTCCAAGTCTTCCTTTCTGTCTTCCCTTCCCCCCACCCCTGGAGTTCACAGGGCTATTCTGTCTCTTTTCCTTCCCTAGAAGCTGGCGCCCAAATCAAAACAATTTATTGCATTCCCTGCTCTTCCTCTTCTCCTCTCCGACCTCTCTGGGGAATCCCAAAAGCCTATAAGGAAGAATCTCCGTGCCTTTCTTTCGTGTTCTGCTGCTGGCACATACTGTCCTCAGGTGCCGTCCTGGCCTCCTTTGCTGGCAGAGGGCCAAGCGGCGTCATGCAAGCCGTTGTGAGGAACAGCCGAGAGAGCATAGTCTGGCACTGATTCCAGGAACTCCTGGTACAAGCCGTGCCTATAAGCTTTACGTGGATGAGAGGACATCCTGTTGGTGCTTTAGAAATGGGGAGGGGTATCAGTCTGGTCGTACCAGTCTTGCCTTCCCCCTCAACTTTGCAGTCACGATAGTCTTTTTTTAGAAGCTGCATTGTGTACATGCTGATATGTAATGTTTGCTCAAAGAGTGCACGTACACCCTGCCAGCCTGCGCTGTTTTGGGGCTGCTTCCCTGACAAACAGCTTTAATTCCCCCCCCCCTATTTTTCCTTTTGCATATCCTGCTGCTATAATTCAAGCATTAAGCCTGCATTCGGCTGGATATATATTTCTGTTGAAATGCCTATGAGACAGATGTGCAAGTCCTGGTTCTTACTGCCGCATAAACCTGCATTGGGGCTGGATCACTTTGTATTATAGATGGGAGCTCACATCACTGAGGGTTTCCATTCCATTTAACTATAAATATCCTCATGTAAACAGGTGTGTGTCTTTGAGGGGGGGGGATAAGGGCAAAATGAACTCATTTTCTCTTAAATCTAACTTTTCATGCTAAGGGAGTATTTCTCTATGGAGCATTATTAAATTATGCAAGTTCCTCCCTGTTGTGTGAGTGGTACAATCCGAGCACAGGCAAATAGTTATCTTGCTTGGGGTTAGGCTGAAAATATGGGGAATCCTAGCAGAAAAACAAAAGGAAGATGAAGTTATCCCTGAGATCCAATTCCTGAATCTAGGGTAAAATTGCCTTACCTAATGGGTAGTATTTTATAGGGAGACTAGATGCTGTTACCTTCCATTTCAAACCATTCCTGCCTGGTATGGAAATCTCAAATAATATGTATGTTAAAAGATACATATTCCAAGATATAAAATTGGCGCATGTGATTCTTCCCACCACAATTGTGATAGCCAAGTCAAAGCAAATTGTGCTTCTACATGATCAGTTGACACCATGGCTGCTGAATGGGCACTATTTTTCATTTCTTGTAAATCCTTTTCAGAATAATTCATGCTCTAACAACCATTTTGGGAACTTATAGCTATGTATTATTATTATTATTACTATTATTTATTGCTATATCTTTCTTGCTCTTAATCCTGCTCTTGTTCCCTGGCATTTGAGTTGCATTTGATGCATTTATGTCTTGTTCATAGGATTTTATCTGTTATGACTTCATGGGACCTTTTACCTTTTACGCCTGGGACCCACCTGAGCTCAGTCTTATTCGGTGATTTCAGAAATCACTAAAAACATTCCTCTTTGCCAAGTTTTTAAAAATAGTTTGCAAATAAAGTGGGGATTTTTTAAATTGAAGTGTATGAAATTGCAGAAACGTGGGGCTCCCCCTCCCAATTCAGTACTTTATGAATATGCAGGTTGCAAAGAGGTCCAAAAGGGTGTCTTCCTCGCTCCACCTTCTTCATTCCATTTAGCACCACAGCTGCCAATAAGATATCAACATGCAAATGAGAGTGCTTGGACTGGCAGATGATTGGTGGAGCTTCAGCTGAGGTCACCGTTTGTTGTTGTTTTTGATCTAGGCCAAAAAGGACATTTTGTCTTTGGAATTTATTTTGGAAGGAAAAGCTAGTGGAGAGACATGCATTTCTGCACACTTACTCACTCTGTTGGGGGAGACAAACCCAGGCTATTTAATGAAGAAGAATCTATTCCCTGTATAAGTTGTAATGACAGTGATGATAATCATAATAAGTCAAAATTTCACCTTCCTTCCATAGTTTTTAAAATCACCATGGTGGGGTGGGAGAATGGATACTAATGTCATGCAGAATTTCTAATTATAATAAATCATGATCATACTTGTAGTTTGCTCTGTTTAATGTTTCTCACAGTAAAATATTCATAATAAACAGATTAAAAAAAATCCTGGCCTGTAGCAACCAACACCTGGATTGCTGCATTTTGGAGCAGTTTAAATGTCTGAGTGTTCTTCAAAGGCAGTCTCATACTAAGCACATTGTAGTAATCTGGACAAGTGATGATGACAGTGTGAATTAACCATTAGGAGGTCTTTGTACTTCAGGTAAGCCAGCAGCTTGTATGCCAGTCGTTGCTGCAGAAAGGTCCCCTGGCACCAGCTTCCATCTGACCATCAAGCAGTAGCTGTAGGTTCAGAAGGATCCCAGAGTCATAGACCTGCTCTTTCAGGAGTGGTGCTCTCCTGTCAAATGACAATTCGGAAGATGTCACTCAGTGAAAACAATGCAAACTCATTCAACTTGTTACATCTCATTCAGACCCTTCACAGACTTCAGATATAAGATTTCAATGAAATGTCATTTGCTGCTTGGGCAACAAACTACCCAGAAGTTTCATGTAAATATAAAAAAGCAGAGGAGATGAACTGATCCATGCAGCATTCCACAGCAACTCCTTGGTTATTCTGTCATCCCCTACCTCAAGTGGAACTGTCCATTGAAGAAAGAGCAGAAGTATAGATAGCCCTTGCTTAGCAATAATTGAGACTGTAAATTCATTTGCTAAACAACATGGTTATAAGGCAGTGATGGCGAACCTTTGGCACGGGTGCCACAGGTGGCACGTGGAGCCATATCTGCCAGCATGCGAGCCGTTGCCTAGCTCAGCTCCAGTACGCATGTGCGTGCACGCCAGCTGATTTTTGACTCGCGCGGAGGCTCTGGGAGGGCGATTTTGGCCTCCAGAGGGCCTCCGGGGTGGCAGGGCGGAGGGTTTTCGCCCTCCCCAAGCTCTGGAGCCTGGGGAGGGCAAAAAATGGGGCCTACTGGGCCCACTGGAAGTCGGGAAATGGGGGAGTGGGAGGTCACGCACACATGTGCAGGGGGGTGAGGCAAGTGGGGGGGCTTTGAATTATGGGTGTGGGCACGCACGCGCGTGCGATCGCACATGCACGCACTATTTCAGCACTCGAGGAAAAAAAGGTTCGCCATCACTGTTATAAGGCATGTTATCACGTAATTGCACCAACTTAGGATAGTAGTAGCAGTGTTTATCATCAGGCAAATTCTGAGCAGTCACAGCATCTCCCAGTCAAGAGATTACCATTTATAATCTCCTGCTGGTTTCCCCATTGACTTTGCTCCATCAGAAGCCAGCAGTGAAGATCACAAATGGTGTTCATGCGGCTGGGGAAGACTGTGATTTGTAATTGCAAGCCAGTTGCCAAGCACCCCATGTGATTATGGGATGGTGTGGCAGCTGCAATATGAGAACCCATCATAAGTCCTTGTTCAGCGCCATCGTAACTTTGAATGGTCACTGAATGAGTGTTCTAATTCTGAATCCCTCCCTGTTGGTCAAGAGGGATACCAAGCCAATGCTGTTGAGGGCTGCTGAGAAATCCAAAAATACTGTGATGGACACATTTCTCAAATCCTTTTAAAGGTTATCCAGAGGGCAACTGAAGCTGTGTCCATCCCATATTCGAGCTTGAATCTTAAGTGAAAATGGCCCAATAATCTGGTTCATCTGAGATGTTCTGCAACTGTACCCTGACTACAATCTCCTAACTATTCCCCAGAACTGGTGATTAGATACAGGGCCATAGTTGTCCCATACAAAGAGATCCAAAAAGGATCTTTTCAGGCAGAGTACACCACAAAACCAATAGCATCTATCTTTCCTGAACAGATCTGTTAACTATCTCTCATTCCAATTCATCGTACCTCTCAGGTACTTTGAAGAGTCAAGAAGCATGGATCAAGCCCACAGGTATCCAGAGATAGCTAAGAAAGTGCTATATCTATTTACCTCAGAGTCCAGTTGAGATGTTACCTGTATCACTGTAATAGATTTATTTATTTGTTTATTTGTGAGATTTATATACCGCCTCACAGTGCAAGCACTCTCTAAGCGGTTTACACCAGTAAGCAATGTATATTTATATTGCCCCCAACAATCTGGGTCCTCATTTTACCTACCTCGGAAGGATGGAAGGCTGAGTCAACCTTGAGCCGATGAGATTTGAACTGCTGACCTGCGGATCACAGTCAGCTAAAGTGGCCTGCAGTACTGCCTCTAACCGCTTCATGCCTTCCCATGAAAAGTCAAGCCTTTGCAAATTGGAGTGACCACGAGCAGAATGCTATTCTAACTGCTCACAATGGAAAATCTACCTGCTGTTTCCACCCTAAACTTAGCTGCCAGCTGACAAGTCTGCCAGTACTATAAGGGAGAATATAAGAATGCTTCGTCTCAATTATTGCTCCAGCATAGAATCAGACTTGAATCTGTATTTATGGTATTTTCCTTCTCTGGCACATTAAGAAGTCCTTTGCTGTTTCCTCTTCTGAAGGTCCTCAGTAAACATCCATTAGACTTGGCCAACAAGAGGGAGGCCTCTTGGGACAGTCCCATTAAGTAGCTGGATTGTTTCAGTGGATAACAAGTTGCTCAACAGAACTGCCCACAAGATCAAATGTTGCAAGAGATATATTCTTATATATTGGATGAAACTTGAAATCCTTTGTCTTAGTCAACCCTTCTGTATTTTAGATGGCATCCAGGTTTAATCTTTGTAGCCTTCTTCTTCTGGAAAATAATTTCTTCCCTTGCCCTCAATCCTGTTGAAACTGAGATGGGGAGAGAGCGATATTAGGGGCTAAGCTGATATAATTATGAACACAGTTGAATAAGTTCTATTTTTTTTCTTTTGTACAATTGAATCCAATTTTAAGAGAATGCTTGGACAAGTTCCTGCAGTTTTCTTGGCAAGGTTTTTGAGAAGTGGTTTGCCATTGCCTTTTTTCTAGAGCTGAGGAAAAAAATGGCTGGTCCCAGGTCACCCAGCTGGCTTCATGTCTAAGGTGGCACTAGAGTTCCCAGTCTCCCAATTTTTAGTCTGATGCCTTAATCATACATCAAACTGCCTCTCTAGTTTCATATAGCTCAATCTAGTACGAGAAATTCATGCATTTAGTTTACCTTATGCTGTCTTTCCCCAAGGAATTTGAGGCAGCTTATACAGGGATCTGCCTTCATTTTATCTTCATATCAACTCAGTGAGATAAATTGGGTTAGAAGAGAGTTACTAACTCAAAATACAAAGAGAATTTACTTGACCAATAGCAGATTTCAGTCTGGTTAGTCTAACATCTTGACCTACTACACCATTCTAATTATTTGAAATACTAAACTCTTTACAATGAAACTACAAATTCTGTCCCTTCTCTAATTGTGCTAACAATATTCAATTTTTGGTGGTCCTATTAATTGGATTTAGGAAGGTTTCACTCAGTATGGTGGAAATAACCATTTCCAATAGATCATCCCTAGGGTTCTTAAGTAATGGTTAGATTAACTTGCTGGTCTTTATATTAGGAAATAATGCACCAGAGACAAATTCCTTGTGTGTCTAATCACACTTGACCAATAAAGAATTCTAATGCACAGGGTCTGATAATTTGAAATAATTAAAAGCCAAATTTTCACTGGATTGTGGGCATGTAGGTGTTCCTATTTACAGGAAGTCCTTGAATTTTTACCACAGTTGGGACCACAGTTGGGACCTAAGCAAGGCAGTTGTTAAATGGGTCACACCCAGTTTTACGACCTTTTTTCCTCACAGTTAAGTGAACCACTGCAGTTGTTAAGTCAGTCAAGCGGTCATTAAGGGAATTCAGCTTCTCCCATTTGACTTTTACTTGTTTGAAGTCAACTGGAACTGCTGCAAATGGCAATCATGTGACTGTGGGATGATGCAGCCTTCATAAATACATGCCAGTTACCCAAATTTTAATAATGTAACTGTACAGATGCTATGCAATTGTTTTAAATGGTCGTAAGTTAATAGCACTTAGCACTTAGACTTATATACCGCTTCATAGTGCTTTACAGCCCTCTCTAAGCGGTTTACAGATTACATATTGCCCCCAACAATCTGGGTCCCCATTTTACCGACCTCGGAAGGATGGAAGGCTGAGTCAACCTTGAGCCTGGTAAGATTTGAACAGCTGAACTGCAGCTAGCAGTCAGCTGAAGTAGCCTGCAGTGCTGCACTCTAACCACTGCGCCACCTCGGCTCTTTTTTACTTTTTTCACTGCTCTTGTAACTTCAAATGGGCTGCTAAATGAATGGTTATAAATAAGGAGTACATGTATTTTATTATTAAAACAAGTACATATTTTGCAGAGAAATATACTTTATATTTTAATAATATAAATTCATTTTTCCTAAGAGTATTACATGTACATAAAAATTTTATCTCAGTCATACATGCATACAAATTATATGTGTGAGATCATTTTTTTCTTCAGCTCTTTCTAATTGCCTGAAATTCTTGGAAGAATTACCAGAAATTTCTAACATTTATTTCAAAGATTTTTTTCTCTAAAAACAATTTCTCAGTTCTTGGACTAGAAAAAAAAATCTCATATACTGTATGCTATACTGTACTCAAATTACTGAAACATTCAAAAGTTCATAGGATTTTTAGTGCTTAATTTAATTTCAGACTACTGGGTTAGAGACAGTTTTGATAAATTTCCCTTGATTATTCATTAGAATTTGGGTCAGTAATCAATTATATACATACATACATACATACATACATACATACATACATACATACATACATTACACACACACACACACACACACACACACACACATACACACACACACGAATGATAATATGGAATTTAGAATACACCAGGAACCCCGCCCTCTCATCTGTTTTCATTATGTATTCCTACTAATTTATAACAACCTTTAATTAGGCTTTCCCCCAAATATTGTAATTTGAAACTTCTTTTCAAATTAATAAAGTATACCATCCAAGCTTAATAATGCAAATTAAATATACATACACAAAATATTGAGTACACTTCAAAATGTGTAGCTGAATTGGGATTCTATTTTTTTTTTGTAATAACATTTCATTTCCAATGTTTCATGAATTTTTCCTCCTCCCTTTCATAGACGCCTGCATTTCAGCTGCCAGAAGGATTTATGTAGCTTTAAATCTTTCTTTCTACCATATTTTCTGCTCCAGCAAGGTATTATCTTAAGACAGAAGATTTCAACTAGGCCAGTTAACTTTGGATAGGTTATGTCATTAAGTCCTAACCTACACTAAAAAGTTGTCACAAGGTTGAATGGAATAATCACCCTGAAGTTTTTGGGCAAGTGTAATGCTATCATGACAACCTCTCACTTCTTTTTAGGGCAGCCATAGATCTCCTGCTTGAGCAGGGGGTTGGACTAGATGACCTGCAAGGTCCCTTCCAACTCTGTTAATATATGTTAAATCTCAGTGCAAGAAGTATAACCTGCATTGGGTTGGGCTGGGATAGCTTCCTTTAAGCGATCGCTGGTAATTTAACTTCCCTTTTTAATCTCCTGCATATAGTCCATATTAGCTTGAGGTGAGAACAATGTAGCAGAACTCTTACTTGTGCGAAGGATAGCATGGAAATCTTGGCCGTAGAGAGGGTTAGCCATGCATATGTGCATTAAAACATCTTCCCAACTACTTTATCACTTCTGCTCTTCTCAGATAAGTCCCCTTGTACTGCTCACACCTCCTGATTTCTTAAAGGGTGTAGGATAATGAAAATGCTACACCATGAAGAAAAAGGGTGAGCTGAGCTCTGGTGATTTGGGAAAGTTTTGAGGCAGGGGGATAAGGTTTCAGCAGGTGAGCAAGAAAGATAAATTGAATTGCGTAAAACTCCAAATTTCTGACTGATTCTCCCCCTTCTCTCTTTGAAGGTGGCCGGATGGGAAACGTAAAAGAAAAAGCAGCCAATGTTCGGTGAAAAGCAATATGTCAGGTAAGCATCTCTTCCAAGCTTGCCAGTGCTCAGAATTTTCAGATCAATGTGCTTATCTCTTCTGTGATACTAGAAGACAGTACATTTCCTTGTAGTCCTGCCAGCAGGATATTGAGAAAGTGACTCACTTTTTAGGATTCTTTCCTTTGCTATGTAAGAACGGGACTTTTACTTAGTAGAAAAGGATCGCATCCAAAGATGATCGCACTTTGTGATAACTACAGCAGGGTTGTTCTGTTTTTCCACTGTCCTAAGCAGGCAGGAAAATCATATAGTGCCATATCCAGCTGATAGTCACAGGTCGGTTTGGCTTTGTCAGTTACAAATTTGGAAGATCTGGCATTACCATTTCTAAGTCTTTTTATGGAGATTTGCAAATCTCCATAAAGATTTAAGGGGACAGGATCTCCGTTAGCTTCCTATCTTGTACTCAAGCATGTATTCCTTTTGAAATAGATCACATGATTAATTAGACTTTAGTACGGGAGCAATTATTCCAACAGAGTCTTCTTAAAAATGTATTTATTTTTGTTTATATACAGTATTTATTTATATCATGCCTTTATTATTTTTATAAATAACTCAAGGTAGGGAACATATCTAATACTCCTTACTTCTCTTTATTTTCCCCACGACAACCTTGTGAGGTGAATTAGGCTGAGTGATCGGCCCAAAGTTACCCAGCCAGTTTTCATGCCTAAAGCAGGATTAGATCTCAGAGTTCCTGGATTCTAACTTGATGCCTTAACCACTAGATCAAACTGGCTCTCAAAGTTATTATTGTACTTATATAACAGAGTGTTCATATTCCAGAGGATTGGAGAAATAGGATAAATTAAAGGAGATGGGGTGAACCTGCTTTGACAAATGGAAATAAAACAATATCCCCAGAATGTATCCAACTTTGACTTGAACCTATTGAGGAGGTTTTTTTTGATGTTTTTCACTAGTCCAGAAAAGGGAGTCATGGGGCAGCTCAGGATATCGGATGTCAAATGGCAAAGCCTGCAATAGGAAGATAAACCACTAAAGAACTGGGGGCGGGATTCTAAAGGTGAGGCCACAGTGGGTCATGGGGCAAGAGGGAATCACATGTGGACTGGTGAATGGGAGAAAGAATGCCAGACCATATCTTTCCCTCTTGTGTGATTTTTTTTTCTATCCCCGTTTAGCCTCCATCTCCCAAGACCTGGCCACAATCAAATTTTTTTATTCTCCCTCTTATTAAAATATGCTGTTCAACACTTTACTTTCAGTTCTTAAGAGTTTTTTTTTTAAGTGATGCAGCAGCATGGCAATAATTTTACTACCAGGAGGGACATCCTCTTGGTCTTGTGAGCGACATGGATAGGATCCAGATTTCAGCACTAATAGTTCAGTTTAGCTTCTGCATTAATCCACCCACCAGCAGTGTTGATGTGCTTTTATTTTTTAAATAGAGGCTAAACAAAGAATATAAACCAGAGTTTCCCTATCTTGGTAACTTTAAGACGCATGATCTTCAACTCCCAGAATTCCCTAGTCTCCGGTGGAACATATTTACTTCCATGTTTATAGATCTGAAGAGGTGTGTACATGTGAGATACACATTAGAAATAACATTTTTCATTCTTTCCTCATAAAAAATAAAAAAAGTAGATGGAATTATTTCCCATTCATAGACATTTGCTATTTGGATAAACCACATTGAAAAAACTCTTTTCGTAAGGGTTTAGCAGCTTCGTTACCTTTTACCTGGCATTGCTTTAATTCAGCAGTTGCCAAATGGAAAGACACTACAGTGCATATAGTTGAAGAATGATCTATGTATAAAAAGAAGCATACCACAAGGCTAGGAAAAGAGGCAGAGAGCCCCTATAAACTGCGCTAAAAGGGTCCTTGGTTTTCTTTCATTTCTTCCAGGAATCTGGCAAGTTGTAGTTAGTTTCCTCTTTAGAAAATATTTCCCAGATTTCTCTACAGAGAATGAGTATTGGGTTTAAGTTCATAATGTATCTGCCAGGGGACAGCAGAAAGGAAGGCAGATCTGGCTTCTTTCATCTGTGAAGAGACTGAGGGTCAAAAAGAGGCTATAGCAGGACTAAGACCAACCTGACTTCATTCCTCAGCCAGAGAACTGCTGTCTGTATTGCTCTATTCTTTCCTCATTCTTTTTGTTTTATGTTCATCAGCTTTTAAAACCCCAGGAAGAGATTATCCTTACTTTTAATATATCTACAGCACATAGAAAATTTATGAAGTTGGAAAGTTTGTGATTAGAAAATAAATCTTAACACATAAGACCATTTTTTAAATGAGTATTTTATGTACAGGACTCTCCTTTAACTTGATCCAGATACATTGGCCTCCAACTCTCATAATCCCTCAACAGCATGACTTGAAGCTTTGCTTGGGGGAAGATGTGTGGAACATATAGTTACACCCATCAGTTTGTGGCTCTCTTAGAGACTCTGCATGTCCTTTTGATTTACAGGTAATTCTCGTTCAGCAGCTCGTTTAGCAACCATTTGCGGTCACAGTGATGATGAAAAAGTAATTTTGCGACCAGTCTTTGCATTTATGACCTCCAGATGTCTGTAAAGCAAAGAAAAGATGAATTAAGATCATAGCACAGTTGCAATGTCACTTAGTGACTGCTTCATTTAACAACCAAGCTGCCAGTCTCATTTGTCAATCTTACTAGATAGTCCTGAAAGGAAACACGACTAGATGAGCTAATTCTACTTTATTGTAAAGCTACATTAACAAAATCTTGCAAGTCTGAAAGTGTAAATCTCCTACCATCTCTTTTACAGCTCAAGAAGTCTCTTCTTAGCCTCTTGCCCTTCTCTTATCTGACTGCTGCTCCCTAGGCAGCATCTCTTGGCCCTGTCTCCCAACATCTTTCTCACATAGATTGCAGAACAATCTGCATTTGTTTGAGACGTAAGACCAAAATCTTGTCCTTGGAAGCCTTCTTTAATTTACCAGATTAAAACAATATATTTTATCTGTGTTTGCAAAATACGCAAGTGGTAATGTACAAAAATTCTTGAGATGTGCCTATATGGTTGTAACCTTTGACTTTTTTTTTCACTGTTCAGTTGCTAATAATCTTCAAATCATATGTAATATATATGGACTATACTGGGATATTAATTTCACAAAGCAGATAAGCAGTGTGCCTAAAAGTCAAATCATGGTTCAGTTTTCAGTTTTACTCTTACCTCCATGTTTCAATAACAGCCATTGTTCTTTGCTTTCATTGTCCTTTTTTTAAAAAATGACAGAGGCAATGTTATTTATGTGCATCTCTCATAGTATGCAAAAATAATAATAATCCAGGAACTAAGAACATATTAAGCCTAATAAAATGAAGTAACAGAACATTAAGCCTGTAGAATAGACTGCAGTGCTTCAGAAGCTGTTTAAAGGGTCATCCTTTCACATGTTTAAACATTCCTTCTAAATAAAAGGTATAGCAAAGGGGCTAAACTTGAACTGTTCTTCCTAGTTAGCTTTTTATCTGCAGGCATTTTTGTTTCCAGTCATCTGCATTTTGTAATTTAGTTGACTAAAACCTAAGTCAGTTTTGGGTCAAGTTCTGGGGTTGTGGAGTGGGTGGAAGTATGAAGTAAAATCCAGAGTGATTGACTACTGTGCCCAAGCTATAACCTCGATAAGATGTAATTGAAGTAATGAAAGCTTACAAATTCTGTTCAAGCCAAAAAATTATAACTGTGAAGTTTAGGATTGCTGCAGTCCTACTTTAAACAAACAGATGAAAAAATTGTGTGTAGGGGTATTATATATCAATCTTATTAGAAGTAAGAAGCACCTGGAGAACAAAATGCCAAATTGCCCCAAAATTCCTCTGAAAAATCATTTATTTAAGAACTTTTAAAAATTACTGGTAACTTTGCAGCTTAAATACTGTATATTATGAGTTGTTGAGTTAGGAAAGATGCAAGAGGTAAATTTAAACGTGTCATAAAATTATTTGCTTATTTAAATTTATTGACTGTCCAAGTCCAGCGGACAGTCATTATTTGAGATAATGGCTAAGCCACCTTTCACTTCCATTTTTCTCCCCCCAAAAAATTAATAGAAGAATGAATGAGTCTAAAGGTAAAGATAAAGGTTTCCCTGTCAGTCATGTCCAACTGTAGGGCACAGTGCTCATCTCCATTTCTTGGCCAAGGGAGCCAGCATTATCCAAAAACATTTTCTATGGTTGGGTGGCCAACATCGTTATACGGCAAAGGCTCATGGATGGCTGTTAACCTTTCCACCCAAGTGGTACCTATTTATCTACTTGCATTTGCATGCTTTCAAATGGCTAGTTAGGGCAGGAGATGGGGCAAGTAATGGGAACTCGCCCCGTTGCGTGGAGCTTGGGTCTTGAACCCGGGCTGTCAGCTCTCCTGCTGCCAAGCTCAGCATCTTTAACCGCTGAGCCATCACTCAGGTTAAATAGAGTCTTCTATTGTGTTATTTGCATGATGATATCATGATGTTCATAACATCACTAATGCCACTTGCCCTAAACAATCAGTCATGATGGAGTGAGGAGTTTTTAGATGTAATGTGCTAAATTACATGTATCCAATTGAATGCAGCTAATAAATGCTAAGCAAAATTACATATAACCACACTCCTTTTAAAAATACTTAAAATAAACAATTAGAACAGAAGATGTGGTTGATCTTTCTTTTGTGGATGTTCCAGCATCTGCCTATTTTCACAACGTACATACATATATTTGATGGCGTAAAGATATGCACCAAAAACGTGCTTCTAGTTGTACTTGCAAACTTCCCTTTGATTAAAAACTATGATAAGGCAGAATTTCTGATTGTGGGGAAGTTTATAAATAAATTCAGCTAAACATAAAATGTTTTTTGGAGCTGCTTATGTATAACAGGGGAAAAGCTTTCACCTGCAACTTTATAATCATTCGTCTTTTAATATTTGTGGAACTTATATAGATTTGTTCGTTTATTTATTTATTTGTATCCTAGCTTTATTATTTTTACAAATAATTCAAGGTGGTGAACATATCCAGCACATCTTCCTCATCTTGGGTTCTGCTCTCATTCTTGACCCATGATTGAAGAAATCTGTCTTACTGCTTTTGTATTCTCAAGTATTAAAAACATATTCCGCAAGTCACTTTTCACTTAAAAAAAAGTTTCTTTAAAATTGGAAAACAGTCTGCTCCAAACTTTCTCTTTCTGTTTTGGGGATGAAGAAGCTATATTAGTGATAACATAGCTTTCAGTCAATCAGAGACTGCAAATAGAGGTAATCCTCGACTTATGACCACCACTTGTTAAATGAATTGTGCCCGATTTTATGACCTTTTTCCCATGATTGTTAAGTGAATTGCTGCAGTTATTAAGTGGATCCTGGGGCTGTTAAGAGAATCCGGTTTCTCCGTTGATTTTGCTTCTTAGAAGCCAGCTTGGAAGGTCCCAAATAGCTATTACATATCCCAGGCAATGCAACTCTCTTAAATACACACCTGTTGCCAAATGCCCAAATTGTGATAATATGACTGGGGTTGCTGAAATGGTCATAAATGCAAGGGTTGGTCACAGATCACTTTTTTCAATGCCATTGGGACTCTAAATGAATGATTATATGTTGAGCACTACCTGTACTTCTGCTGTTGCCTTACAAGATAGACCTTTTTTGTAGGTAGTCATCTTAGAAGCCACCCTTTATAAATACAGGATCATTGTGTTTTCCTGTCCAATTAGCCCTTTTTAAAAAAGCCATTACAAGTGATTCTCAATCTATCTGGGAAGTCTTCCATAAGATTTTATTGCTTTTATGCATTCCAGAGATTTAGAAAGTCCTCTGTCGGCCAGAACAGAAAATGGAATTTATTCTTTTCCTGAAAGTTATTTGTCTTAATACCAAAATGATATGTGACCAGATTAAGCTCTGAGAAAGGATTGCCATAACTGGTTTTTAGGGCTGTAGGTGCATAGCAAATCACAGTTTGCCTGTGAAAGACTCCATGCTTTTTCGGGCATATCCACACCGGGATCGTTACTTAAACCATAGCAAGTCTTTTTGATCAATATTGACAATATAGACGTAATAGAATCACTTGATGTAACAGCTGTCAATATTCCATCTAAGTCAGTGTTTTTCAAACTTGACAAATTTAAGACTTCAACTCTCAGAATTTTCCAGCCAGCATACTGTTCTAAGCACTTTCATTTGGAAGTGCTTAGATCAATTTACTTACTAAATTATATATTATTTGTTGTTGGGAAATTATAAACACCCAAGATGAAAAAATGATGTTTTTTCTAATAAATAATATATTTGCCAAGATATAATGCTATGTCATTACATGGCCGTTTTGAAAGTCTAGTAAATATGTTTTATTACACCTAAATTTGATTCAGTTATATTGTTTCTATAAGTTTGCTAATGCAAATTTGTTTTTAATTATGCTGTTCGTTATCAGCCCCTCCTTCTTCTGCCCAATACACACAATTTTCAGTATTTGATTCAGTTTTGTCTGTGGGAATGCATATATTGGAAAAATACATGCAAACTGCCAAGTATATCTCTAGGGATATGTTCATTAGGCATTTTGAATTGGCGGTAATTCCATTGTGAGCAAAGTGGCATGTTTGTGTGACATCTACATGTGCTCTATAGGTGCTGGTGGTTAGTTGGGAAGTATGTATTTTATATATTAAGGGATGTCCAATATGGAAAATGTAATGTGAGAATCTGCTCTCAGCCATTTCTAGGAATCAGAGAAGTTCGTTCATACAGCAGTAAACACGTAATAGATTATTAATAGCATGCTCCTTTGAGAAGACCATGAAGTTTCTTTTCAACAAAGACCCACATAATCAGAGTTGAGTTGTGCGCCCACACACAAAGTTTCAAGACATGCATGCAGTCCTTGAGCCTTTTGTATATGCTGAGTAAAACCATGGAGCTCTATTAAGAAAACATCCTGCAGCTATCTGTGCATTCTTTAACCCTTCCCCACTTTAATTTCAGAGAAGGGGCCTCAGGGGAAATAGCAGGCAAAACAGAGGGGGAGACAGGAAGCAGGCAGAGAAAGACAGGAGAGCAGATTCAAAAAGTAGAGAAGCCAAAAAGGCTGGAAAAAAGACCATAAGGTCTGGGAAGTGTGGGAAGCCATTGACTGAGGAAGGAAGGAGCACTGAGCACTGCCTACTAACCCAAAAAATTTTGTTGGCTGGAAAATTTTTGTCCGGCACACCTTTGCACATCCTTAGGGCCAAACTGGTGGAGCTCAAAGCTGAATGGGGGGAAGCCTTCTCAGCCAAAGTCAAGAGAGGTTCTGTTAGTACTAAGAATAAATATAAGTGAAAGAGATGTGGAGATGATAGGACAAGCATGCCAAAAATGCAGTTTGGTTGATGAAAGGTAATTTATTATTGGCTATTTCTCAGGCAATGAAAAATTAGATGCCAGCTTCTATAGCAAGGCTGTATAGTCTGCTTTCCTGTGATTTCCCTACCTGTGACTGTGATTTCCACAATGGTAGAGAAGTGGCAGTGGGTAAGTAGGGATTGATTGGAAGAGCACAGAGGACATTGTTATTTCCTATTGATGGGAAAAGTCAAGGTTATAGAAAGGGGGTGGAGTAATTAGCAGGGATGATCATCATGCCTGCTGCTTCTTCTCCTTGACTGGAGACAAAGGGCCTTTTATGGACATACATGTGGTTATGTTTTCCTCTGCTCTTTATCACTATTTCAGGAAGCTTTGGGGGTGGGGGTGGGGAAGTATTTCAGAAAGATTTGGAGCAAGCAAGCCAGGCCTTGCCCCTGCCTCCTGTCACCCAGCCAGGAAGTAGGACTTGAACAGCCTTGTAGACCCTACTCTGAGGGAAGATGGGCCATGGAAACGCCTCCACCTTCTGCCTGTTGTCAACAAAGCAAGGGGGATTTTGTATCCTGACATTCTTCTAATCTAAGGCACTGCAAAGTAGCACATTTAGCTGCTTGTCCTTCTTAAGAGAACTGATGTTATGTTGAGCTTTAAGTGATTTTGTTCTCATTTTGTAAAACAGAAGAGAACCTGAACTGTCTTATAAAACTGTGCCTAAATTTCAGTTTTAAAGAAATATAGTGGAAATGAACACTTTATGTAAACTTCATGTTCAAAGGACAAATGTATTTAACTAACAGATATAGGTAAGTAGCCACAAAGGAGTAGGTGTTGCTGTCTTGCTCTGTTTCTCTATGGAGTGTGAGTGATGGGCAAGAATGCTTTCTAGTCTACTTCAGTAGTCTTAACTTCTTGCAGCTGCTGTTTCATCTTTCCAGCTTTGACCTCTTGGCTGCTTTCTCCTACAGGGTACATCCCTAGCTATTTGGACAAAGATGAGCAGTGTGTTGTATGTGGAGACAAGGCCACAGGATACCACTACCGCTGTATTACCTGTGAAGGCTGCAAGGTAAAAAATGCTTGAAAAGGTGTATCTCAACCAAGGGCCTTCCACATCTGCACCTGATCACAGCAGCAATACAGCCCAGCAAGCTTCCCCACCTCCATATCCTTCTGACATTGCTTTCACCTGAATCTCAAGTCATACCCAAGGCAGCTTAAAGTCATCCTCAGTATACAGTAATGCTTTGCTCTTTAAACAGTCAATAGGTTGTGATAGTTTTACCATGAGCCCAATCTGACAGTGAACATTCAGTTGGTGCTGCAGTCAAGTGACCCTCTGGATTAGGAACTTTTGGCCACTTGGGCTGTTGCAGGCATTGCCTCTTACTCTCCAGCCCTTTGGTGCTGTCTTCCAAGTTCAGTCTGCTCCAGGCAGCATGAGTGTCCTTATTCTTTCAAACCAGATTGTTCCCAATTTCAGAGGCTTGGATCAGCCTGAGGGGAGCTATATGGTAAAGCAGAACAGGGGTTTCTCTTTGCTGTTTCATGATGCAATTCATCCAATGTCTGTCAGTTGTTTTGGGTAACAGAATAACAGAGTTGGAAGGGACCTTGGAGGTCTTCTAGTCCAATTCCCTCCTCAAGCAGGAGTCCCTATACCATTTCAGACAAATAGTTATCCACTTTCTCTTCTTAAAAGCCTCCAGTGATGGAGCACCCACAACTTCTGAAGGAAAGCCGTTCCACTGATTTATTGTTCTCGCTGTCAGGAAATTTCTCCTTAGTTCTAGGTTGCTTCTCTCCTTAATTAGTTTCCATCCATTGTATCTTGTCTTGCATTCTGGTGCTTTGGAAAAATAGGTTGACCCCCTCTTTTTTATGGCAGCCCCTCAAATATTGGAACACTGCTATAATGTCACCCCTAGTTCTTTTGCATACAAGTTTTATATGGTTGCATACAGGTTTAGCACTCTTCAAAAATATTGCCAGACGTATGTTCTTAGTTGATAATCATGCTGACTTAGAATTCATTTCCACAAATCCCAAGCAGTTTACTCTTCTATCAAAACTTATTTCTTTCCTTACCAACGTCATCTATATTGAGAGTGATCAGTAGATTTTTTTTTCTACTAGCTGGTGACATTAGGTAGGAGAGGAGGGAAATAAAGCTTGGGATATCAATTCATCCTTATTCTGAACGTGTCTGCAAACTGTAAATAAGATCAGTGCCATTTTCTAACAGCATGTCTATGACAGGATAGGTTGCCAATAGTAAATTTTATGCCAATATAATTTTTTGCTAGCTCAAAAAATGCTATGTGACACTTCAACATGGCTGTGAAAAATTCCTACATGCTTGATACTGGTAGTCCTCAACATACAACCATTTATTTAATGCACGTTAGTAGTTAACAATTGCACTGAAAAAAGTAACTTATGACTTATGGACTTTATGACTGGTCCTCACACTTATGACTGTTGCAACATCCCCCCCCCATGGTCACATGATCAAAATTTGCACACTTGACATGTATTTATGATGGTTTCAGCTTCCCTGGGACATGTGATCACCATTTGTGACTTTCCAGGCAGATTTCAACAAGCGGTTAATGGGGAAAGTTGGATTTGCTTAACAACCATATGATTCACTTAACATCTGAAGTGATTCACTTAACAATTGTGAAAAGATGTCGCAACATCAGGTATAACCCAACAACTGCCTTGCTTAACAGTGGAAATTTTGGTCCCAATTTTGGTTCATAAGTCAAGGACTACCTGCACCTTGAATTAACTCACTCCAGAAAAATTAATTATGTGCATAGTTCTGCTGCATTAGGTAAATCATCCCAAATATTTTACATGGCATCACACTGTTTCTTCTGCAGAAAGTAATATGGGTTATTTGGCCACTTGGTGATAGGACATAGAGATGGCAAGCAGGCATAACATACATGGACCAAGTAAGAAGAATGCATAAAAACCTTTTGAGCTAGCATTCATTGCCAAAAAAGACTAGACTAGGAAAAATGGAAAAGGAGAAGGAGATTATGTCTTAAGAAACTACAAAAACATCGGGAATGGTTTGACTGGGGAAAAAAAGATCCATTTTATTTTCCCTATCTGTCAGCCTTTCTCAATACCACTATTACCCCAAATATGCAAATATGACTAATTACTTATCATAGTTGTAGGATATATGTAGAGTTATCTGTATTAAGGCACAGAGATATTAATTTGCTGAAAGTTTTATAATGATATATCCTAAAAGTGCTTTTTCAAGAGGCAACTGGACTTTCTGGTTTTTCTTTGAAGGCGTTTCACTTCTCATCCAAGAAGTTTCTTCGTAGCTCTGACTGGATGGTGGGGAATGGAAGGATTTACACTGCTTGCAGACAGCTGATCATTTGCATTCTTTTAGTGAGTAATTAAGGGTTTAACTGTGTCACCCTGGGGAAGCCACCCCATGCATATATGGAGTCCCCAAAATCCACAGAGAGGGAACTCCACTCAGACCAATTGTCACCAACATCAACTCTGTCACCTACAACATTGCCAAACCTCTAACCACCTTATTAGCTCCTGCAGTTGGCAATACCACCCATCACATCAACAATTCACAGGACTGGTTTGGAAATTAAAACTGGACCCGAATGAGACCATAGTTTCCTATGATGTGACTTCTCTCTTCAACTGCATTCCAACTATCAAAGCTGTTATGGTAATGAAAAAACAACTGCTACAAGACAGCACCTTAGGTGACAGAATCAACCTCAGTTCAGACCACTTATATGCCATGCTGAATCTCAGTTTGATCACTACCTATTTTAAATACAATGAAGATTTCTACAGACAGAAATCTGTAGAATTTCTGTGGCATGGGTTGTGGCATGGGTTCACCTGTGTCTCACCAATCTCTACATGGAAGAGGTAAAAACCAAAGCCCTAGACTCCTCATGAATTCCACCCACTAACTGGTATAGGTATGTGGACGATACTTGGGTCAAGATCAAAACACAGGAATTGGAAGCATTCACCAGATACATCAAATTCACATGGAAAGATGTTAAGGAAAATAATCTAGCCTTCCTGGACTGTGCGGTACACATTAAGGAAGACAGAAGCCTTAACATGAAAGTTTATAGAAAACCCACCCACACAGATCAATATTTACATTTTGATTTCCACCACTGGAGCACAAAATGGGAGTCATCAGAACTCTACACCACTGAGCTGAAGGCCTGCCTACCAGCAAAGATGGAAAAGAAAAAGAACAAAAACACATCAAGGAAGCCCTCAGAACGTGTGGCTATCCCAAGTGGGCCTTAATTAAATCTCAAAAAGGACCCTACAGGGGCTCCTCCATAGCAGACAACAAAGAGAACAATAACAAAGCAACAGTGTCATTCCGTACTTTGCAGACATATCTCCAAAGCTCAGGAGGATCTTCAGCCAACCTAACATATGTGCACACTTCAAACCCAAGAATACACTAAGGCAGAAGCTTGTCCACCTCAAAGACAAAAACTGAGCATCTTGGTATATGCAGTATAGTACAGTGAGCCAGTGATCTGTACAATGGGGGAAGCAAAACAACCACTTCATATGCGCATGGCACAACATAGGAGAACAAACATATTAGGACTAGATTCAGCAGCCCATTTGCATTTAAAAGACATAGGCCACTCTTTTGAAGACAACAAAGTCCACATTTTTGACAGAGAGGACCGCTGATTTGAAAGAGGGGTCAAAGAGACCATCTATGTCAAAATTGAACAGCTTTCTTTTAACGGGGGGGGGGGGGAATACGACATAATCTATCTCCAATCTACAACACCGTCCTTTCAACACTTCCAAGAAGGCTCCACACCCATTTGCACCACTCAGGTGATCCTGATGACACACATAACCTCCAGGTGATCTTAACGACACTTGCTAAAAGAATGCAAATGAACCAGCTGTTTGAAAGGAATATAAATCCTTCCATTCCACACCATCCAGTCAGAGCTGAAGAAGCTTCTTGGATGAGAAGTGAAAAGTCTTCAAAGAAAAACCAGAAAGTCCAGTTGCCTCTTGAAAAAGAACCTTTGGGACAACCATGACCTGGATGACTGACAATCTCCATAGACATCTATAATGTTATGTTTTTGAATCTATATCTTCCCGGTCCAAATTCATTGCTCTGGCTACCACACTTGAATTACGATTATGTATAATTAGCATTATTAGAGAACACCAAAATATTTAAGCATTATGTCTGTGAGAATTTATTTACAATCAATATTAAATGCCCAAAATGAAAGGAAGAAGAAATTATGTGGTTTGACTAATTAGCGATGATTAGCAGTAAAGAAATTTGGAATATGTGGCCGACAAAAGATTGTACAACACTATAAACGGAGTTCTGTAGACAAAATAAACAGGTTTTTTTTAAAGTCAGGGAGGAGAGAATTAACTTAATAAGAGCCCATGCTGTTTTAGGGTCAGTGTTGGACCCTGCAACAGAAAATACAGGTAATCCTTGAATTACGACCACAACTGAGCCCAGAATTTGTGTTGCTAAGTGAAAAATTTGTTAAGTGAGTTTTGCCCCATTTTACGACCTACCTTGCCACAGTTGTTAAGTGAATCACTGCAGTTGTTAAATTAGTAACACGGTTGTTAAGTGAATCTGGCTTCCCCATTGACTTTGCTTGTCAGAAGGTCACAAAAGAGGATAACGTGACCCTGGGTCACTGCGACCATCATAAATGTGAACCAGTTGTCAAGCATCCGAGTGTAAATCACGTGACCATGGGGATGTTGTCAGTGTGAAAAATGATTATAAGTCACTTTTTACAATGCCGTTGTAACTTTGAACAGTCACTAAATGAAAGTAAGTCGAGGACTACCTGTATAAGGGACATTCTACAACCATGTATATTGTAGGGGAATCACTCCACAAAAATTTTCCTACAATTAACTAAATTGTAGTAATTCACTACACTTTCACTTAGGGGTTGCAATGTGTCACTTGCAATCCATCTCTTGAGATGGCCATCTCCTTCTCTTCTAGGAGGTCTAATTCTGGACTCAGTAGCAATATGACTTGGAATTCAGCTCTTTAGATTCCCTGGCATAGCATGTGGATTTTCTAGGTCAGGGATGTCAAACTCAAGATCCTGCCCATGGGGTGCTTAAATATGGCCTGCAGGGCCGCCCTGGAAACAGCGAAGGATCGTCCTGCGATGCCTCCGCCAGCAAAAGTAAAAATGGAGCTTGCGAGGGTCGCAGGCAGCCTTCCTGAGCTCCGTTTTTACTGGCAGAGGGTTGCAGGAGGCCGTCACAGCCGAAAACGGAGCTCTGTAGCCCGTTTTCTCTGGCAGAGCGCTCGGGCCACCACAGACACCCCTGACACAAGTGATGTCAAGCTAGCCATGCCCACCCCGGCCATGCCCACCCCGGCCCCCCGAGGTCAAACATAACCCTAATGTGGCCCTCAATAAAATCGAGTTTGACACCCCTGTCCTAGGTGTTTTTTAATTTATGTTATTTTTTAATGCTATTACTTCGACATCGTTTAGTTAGAAGTATATGAAAATGTGCTTGCTTGCATGCCTTTAAATTCAGCAGAGTGTTTTTTTTTAATGTAAAGTGCACTGGATGTTATAATAAGAGGAATGAAATCTTCAAATCTTGGCCTCATTCAATAATCTCCCCCCCCCTCCCCAGTCAACTCCTTATTGGATCTGGACTATGGGGGTTCAGTTCAAACACAGTTCAAAGACACAGTGCAGCAGAAAAAGGTTTTCCTTTTGTAATTGCTCAATTTATAAAATAACTACTTTGTATACAGAGAGGCAAGATAATATTAAGCACACACACAAACAATTGGTTGCATGCCTGAAATGCAGACATTTTCTACAGTGGACTTTAAGAATTTCTTACAATTTCTTGTAGTACTTCAGATTGTTACAAAATTGTGTTTACTTTTCCTTGAATGGAGAAAAAAATGAGTGGACATTTAACGATTGTGGATGGAGATTGAGTAAAAAACACTGTCACAAACCTGATTTCAGTGCCAAATTTAACATAAAGTTTGTAAATAAAGTTTGTAACAATCATAAATATATCTTGGAATACACACAGAGTATATTTCCCTCTTAGTTATTAGTCCATTCTTCCTTTACCCCCCCCCCCCGATTTTATTTGCTTCAAATAAAATGCAAGCTGCCTTTTTTCTTTTTTTGCCTTTATTTATACATTATGAAAATTGTATGTTTCACATGGTCTGACAAGATGTTACTTTTGGTAGCTAGAACCTTCTAGATAGGACTAATCTTCCCATTTGGCAGCAACCTCTGTGAGGAATGAGTTAAGTTAGTAAATTTATAGACTCCCTTCTTATATACATGACTCTGACCAGCTCATAATTAAAACAATTAAAATCCGTTTTCTTGCACAGAAAGGCGAAAAAGATAGTGCTCTTATATATCCAGCTGTATGATGCTGTTTCACAAATAGGTTGTACCTGACATATGGCTAAAAAACATTACCTTTGCTTTCTTTTTATTTACTTTTTTTTAAAAAGCAATCAAAAGGTAAAAGAAACACAGGCTTAAATAGAAAACAAACAAACTGTAGGCAGACACAGTGCCTTGGGCAGAAAATTCAAGTGGCATCATAAATCACTCAATTGTGGCAAAATGCCAGCCAGGTCTGGGTTGAAGTGTGGAATTAGTCCTGGGCTGAAAAAGTTTAAAAGCTAATAGTAGGCTTAAGAAAAATTTAAGGGTTGGTCATGGGGAAGAAAAAGTACTAGCTCGCAGATGTGATATTTTGGAAAGTTTATCTCAGAAGGCTCAGTGAAATAAAATTTATTTATTTATTTATTTATTTGGTAGTTTTTCTATGCCGCCCTACTCCCTCAGGACTCAGGGCGGCGTACAACATTTTATAAAAACTCCAAACAAATCGTTAAAAAAGACAGTTTAAAAACAATTTAAAAACATATAAACAACATACATACGTGAGGGAGACATCAGATATAGAATCGTCTCAAAACCCCGCCTGCCGGAAGAGCCATGTTTTAATGGCTTTTCGGAAGGCCAGCAAGGTGGGGATGGTTCGGACCTCTGGGGGAAGTTGGTTCCAGAGAGCAGGGGCCCCTACAGAGAAGGCCCTCCCCCTCGGCCCCACCAGTCGGCACTGTTTGGCTGACGGGACCTGGAGGAGACCCACTCTGTGGGACCTAACCGGTCGAAGGGAAGAATGAGGCAGAATGCGGTCCCGAAGATAGCCTGGTCCTAAGCCAAAATGAAAACTCTAGAGCAGGGGTGTCAAACTCAAGGCCCGGGGGCTGGATCCGGCCCGGGGGGTACTTAGATCTGGCCCGCAGGGCTGCCCTGGAAACATCAAAGGACCGGCCCGGGGTGCTTCTGCCAGCGAAAATGGGCTCCTGAGCTCCGTTTTCAGCTGCCACGGCCTCCTGCAACCTTCTGCCAGTGAAAAAGTGTGCGGCCCTTCCGAGCTCCGTTTTTACTGGCAAAGAGTTGCAGGAGGCCGTGTCAGCCGAAAACAGAGCTCAGGAGCCTGTTTTCACTGGCAGAGCACCCGGGCCACCACAGGCGGCCCTGACAGGAGTGACGTCGAGCTAGCCACGCCCACCCTAGCCCCCCAAGGTCAAACAAAACTCTGATGCAGCCCTCAGCTAAACCGAGTTTGACACCCCTGCTCTATAGGATCCCGTAAAAAGAGAATAGTTTCCTGGTAAACTGTCCTGTATTCAATCCTAAGAAACCACAGTACCAGAATATGTCAAGGTGACTATATTTTGGGTTAGAACCATAGAAACACATACCATTTGAAATCCACAAATTCACATTGATAGCAACCTACTGTTCCAACTACTAAAATGATATCTTTTTACCGCAGCCATCTCTATGATTACAGATCTGTCACTGATAGTTATAGCAGGAAAAAAGGCCTGTTTAGTTAGAAAGGTCAATAGTGCTACATACAGCACTATTGTCCCCTTTGATAGAATATAGAAGTTCAAGGGTTGGGGAGAGTGGAATATGGATGAGATTAGAGAATCAAAGAATACACGCTCTGCTTTCTCAGAACTGCCTGGGTCTCACTGTGTTCTCTCTTCCACAGGGCTTTTTCCGACGGACCATTCAGAAAAATCTGCATCCAACGTACTCCTGCAAATATGATGGTTCCTGTGTCATCGATAAGATCACTCGCAACCAGTGTCAACTTTGTCGATTCAAGAAGTGCATTGCTGTTGGCATGGCCATGGACTGTAAGGGCATTGCGCCCACTGTGGAGAACTAGGGGGGCAGGGGAGATGGGGATGGGATTACTGGGGAAAGAAATGTGCCCAAGAATGGACACACATTGAAGGATCAAAAGAGGGAAATAATTGTTTGGTGTGTAAAATTACATAGGGATAATCTTTGAATCCCTACATTTTGAGTCCTTGGAATAGCGTGAGAGCTGTCCTAGTACTCCCTAAGGTTTTAATTAAGCCATCCTATCAGGTGGCTATTCGTAATTCCCTTTTGGCACCTTGGAATTGGCCAAATTGGTTGCAGAATTCTGATTGGCTTTATGTGAAGTCCCCCCTCCTCTCATACCTCTTCATTCTTCACCACCCTCCTAGTGGTGCTAGATGACTCCAAAAGAGTAGCCAAACGGAAGCTGATTGAAGAGAACCGGGAGAGACGGCGCAAAGAGGAAATGATGAAATCCCTTCAGCACCGGCCAGAGCCAACCCCAGAGGAATGGGAGCTGATACGCATCGCTACGGATGCACACTGCAGTACCAACGCCCAAGGCAGCCATTGGAAACAGAAGCGGAAATTCCTGGTAAATTGTACTGGCAAATAGGGTACACAGTTCTGTTTGTCAGAATTGACACAATACACAATTTTATCTATTTCTTTTCCTCCTTTAGTTTGGATTACATATAGTCCTTCCCTTAACAATAATTCATTTAGCGACTGTTTGGAATTACAGCTGCACTGGAAAAAGTGACTTATGGACTGTCTCACGGTCCCTGCAGCCATATAATCACAATTTGCACAATTGCAGCATTCTGCAAGTCCGCATGATTACCATTTGTAACCCTCCCAGCCAGCTTTTGATCGGCAAAGGTCAATGGGGAAGCCAGCAAGAGGTCGCAAGTTGCAATTGCGTGATGTCTCATTAAACAATCACAGGTGATTCACCTAACAACCACAACTGGGACTGCTAGAACTGCACTACTAAGCAGTGCAGTCACATGATGTTTCACTTAACGACCACTTTACTTAGCCACAGTTTTCAGTCCCAGTTAGAGTCATTAAGCAAGGACTGCCTGTAATATTTTATGCCCCTATTTTTCTTTTGAAAGTCTATGTCTTTCTGTACATCTCGTTACCCCAGGCTTTCCCCAGGATCTGATAGATTAAAAGTAAGTGAGACTAAGCAGAATAATTTATTTATTTATTTATTAGTGAGACTTATACACCGCCTCATAGTGCAAGCACTCTCTAAGCGGTTTACACCATTAAGCAATGTATATTTATATTGCCCCCAACAATCTGGGTCCTCATTTTACCTACCTCGGAAGGATGGAGGGCTGAGTCAACCCTGAGCCGGTGAGATTTGAACAGCTGAACTGCTGATCACAGTCAGCTAAAGTAGCCTGCAGTACTGCACTCTAACTGCTGCGCCACCTCAAAATTCACAATAAGTGAATTTATGCATATTTTACTGGGCATCAAATGGTTACCAAAAATTATACATGCAATTTGACACATGCCTCTGATTTGTGTTGCTGTTGGACTTACGTGTTTCTCATTCTTGGCAACTTGAAGATGTGTGGGTTTCAACCCCCAGAATGCTGGTTGGGGAAGTCCTGGGAGCTGAAGTCTACGCATCTTCAAGTTGCCATTGTTGAGGAACACTGTACGAATCGTTGCAGAGCCAACTGAGCATCGGAAGTTGTTTTTCTTTATGTTTTCTTTCTTAACCATTGGAAAAAGAAGCAAATACACAGTTAGAGTTTGTGTACTTAGAATTATGCATCTGGACAAGGTATATTTACATTCCGTTTGACTAATTTAGATACTTGGTAAGTACTTATTTCAGCTGTATGCTAGCTCAGGGATGTCAAACTCAAGGCCCGGGGCCGGATCTGGCCTGCGGGGTACTTAGATCTGGCCCGCGGGGCCACCCTGAAAATAGCGAAAGACCGGCCCACCGTGCTTCTGCCATTGAAAATGGAGCTCCGTTTTTGCTGGCAGAGGGTTGCAGGAGGCTGTGGCAACCGAAAACTGAGTTCGGGAGCCAGTTTTCGCTGGTAGAGTACTCGGACCACCACAGGCGCCCCTGACATGAGTGACATCCAGCTGGCCATGCCTGGCCATGCCTATCCTGGCGGTCAAACACTACCCTGATGCGGCCATCAATGAAATTGAGTTTGACACCCCTGTGCTAGCTCTTCTGCAGCTCTCCATTTATGAGTAAAAGTAAGAAAGCTACTATGAATTAGGCAAAAGCAGAGCTTTGTACCATTAAAAAGTACCATTTTGCACCCAAAAAATCTTAAGTTCTGTGCTAAAATCACAGAACTGATTTTAGCACAGAATCTGTGCTAAAATCAGAAGACGCATGTACCTTTTAATAAAATGTGAGCACCTTTTAAAAACTTAGGCATTTAGTTGTATGGTATCTCTCTTAAACTTTTTCTCATTCCATTTATTATTAATTTTAATTTGAATAAATTTCAGACCAGAAATATAGAGTATAATTTTAAAAACTCTTTTTCATTCATGCTCGTATATAAATTGTCTGGCTAATATATAAACTTATTTTATTTCAATACAGATGATAAAAGCATATGCCCTTGAAAAAAACCCCAATATTTTATGCATTTAACATTATTTGCACTTTTGCTTTTGAAAATGTACAAATCTCTTGCTGGGCAATTGTGAGAAAATTGTAATCCATCTTGAATGTTAACAATTCAAGCTCGAAGTCAGCGTAAACCTAATGATAAAGCTGAGAATTCAACCATTTTTTATTAAGATTACTTTCAGTGCCATAATTTAGCATATAATTTACCAGCCTTGGCAAACTTTAAGTGTATGGCCTTCAACTCTCAGAATTCCCCGGCCACCTACTGGCTGGATAATTCAGGAAGTTGAAATCTACACATCTTAAAATTTGAGGTGAGGTTAGAATATACTGATTTAGCAGATTCAGTGCTGCAAAGGTACCTTTGAAGGGTTAATTTGCTTGAGCAAATGGACACAGCTGTGACCTCTCAGCTCTGATCAAGGACAGATGGAATGGAAACCCCTCAGTGCCACCCCTCTCTCCTCCCCTATTTCTAAGCAGAGCAGGAATTGCTGGCTCTGGGTGCCCTCTGCTGGCCATAATCTGTTAATGTCAGGGCAGGTCAGGACATGGAGGTCACAGAAAGTGAGGCTTGGGGGTGGGGAGAGGAAATAGGCCTGTAGACTGAGGGGGTCATGGGTTAAGATTGCTCTGTCTGTTCCCGCAGCCTTTATGGTATGCAGCAGTTCCTTACTGAACAGAGGAAGTGCTCCCGAAATTTAGTCTAAAAATGGACTAAAAAGCATTACTGTTCAGTTCATATGACGAAACTAAACAGGCTCTATTCTTAAACTGCTTGTGTATAAGAAAAAAAATTTAAACCTAAGAGGTGGAGACTGCTGGGCTTTATCAGCACATGATTTGAGCATGGTCTTCCCAAGTATGCCAAATGACTGGGAAATGATGTGTGGAAAACTTACTACTTTTTCATTGGAAAGCAGGTGGAAGTTCTCCAAGGCTGATGTTGCTTTTTCAAAAGCACTCAGGTCCAGAACAGCCAAAGGCAGATGGGTGTCATTCTCAAACTAGTGCATTGGTGTAGAACCCTGGATTCTGATCTTCCCAGCCTCAAGGGACCGAAACTTGTATTTTCAGCAATGTAACTCTTACATTTGCACAGTGTGTTAGCAGAGTAATATCTGCTAAAACTGGTCTTTTAAATTGCTTTTAATAATTTTAAAGATTTTTTTAAAATAAAATCAATTCAAATGATAATTATAATGTTTATTAAAATATTTTAATAGGGTGATATTATTTTGATACTAATTGTAGAAAGGATATGTAACCTAAAGAGATCACCTTGTAAAGAAGTTGAGAGAAGGAAAAGTTATCGACAGATAAGAGTTATATTTCCAATGTTAGGGCTGGATGATAAATTTCCTGTTGTATGGGGTCTCCCGAGTTAGTTCTCTGCAGAGGTTTAATACTGCTTCTTTCTCCCACTCGTAGCCTGAAGATATTGGTCAGTCACCAATGGCCTCCATGCCTGATGGAGACAAAGTAGATCTGGAGGCATTCAGTGAGTTTACGAAGATCATTACCCCTGCCATCACCCGTGTGGTGGATTTTGCCAAAAAACTGCCCATGTTTTCAGAGGTAAGCAAAGGATAGTGAGCAAAGAGAGAATGGAGGAATTTGATTATTTGGTTGTGAAGTTTTGAACTTCCAGAGAATTTCTCCTTAATTCTTGTTTTATCATAATTAAAACCATTTTTGGTTGGTTGTTAGGAAGACATAGGAATACAAAATATATATGCAGTCATCGATTTATGAATGGTCACTTAATGGCATTTCAAAGTTACGATGGAGACCCCTTCCCCAAAGGTACTTACAATCTGGTTCTGAAGTTAACAATAGCTACCACTACCCCCCACTGCAATCACATGATCATATTTTGGATGTTTAGTAACCAGCCTCCATTTACAGACTTTTGCAATGTCCCATGATTATGTGACCATAATTTATGTTTTTGTAGAAAACCAGTCTTCCATTTTTTCAACAACAATGCCCCAGAGTGAACAATGCGTTCACGTAATGACTACCACTGCAAAAAAAAAAATGTAAAATCAGGCCTGGTCACTTAGTGACTCAGTTTAGGACCATCATGACTTAAAACCATAATGAGCAGGCTTTATTATGATTATAAATTGAGGAATATTTGTATGCTCACATCGTCAGTGTCTTCACATGCCATCTGTCCTCCCATCAAGTCCTGGTCTGAAAGGTTTTAGTCTTATGAGGTTTGTCCCACCAGCCCTTCTTTGGTCATATACCTTTCTTCAGCTCTTTACATATACAGGAGATGATAGGGAATTATGAAGATAAGTGTCAGATATTATCAGTTCATCCTATGTCTGCAAGGTTAAAGGGTGATTTAAATTAAAGGAAAATGAAATTTCATAAATATTTCTATCACAGTGTCAAATGATGTCCCTCATTTTCCATGATCTTTTATGGAATAGCTCATGGATCACTACAAAAAGAATAGCTCTTGTTACTTAGAGTGCATTGCACCCCGAATAGACTTTGCTTAGTTTTGTTAAACTGAACTTTATTGCGTTAAACCTAACCAACCAAGGAGATTCTTCTGCTATAGCAAATTTGCTTTCAGTGATACAATCATATGGCCTAGTTAACTGGGCATATTATGATGTTGTCATATTCAGTTTTTGATTCCTGCTTGACTGGAATCATTTTGTACAGGATAAATCCTTAACTAAAAGGAAAAAAATTACACCAAAGCAGCAAATAGGAACTCCAGAAAGTATTGAAAGTAGAGAGGCGTTTGAAGAAACATTTGGGAGAAGAGGGGGCCTAAGCCCTCTGTTCATTCCCAAGGTGGATAAATGATTATGTTGGTATTAATGATTATTCCAATTCCTCTGTACCATCTATTCCAATATAACAGAATATACCATCAGTTTACATCAAAAGAACAATAAATATAATAGATAATAGACAAGTTAAATAACACGCACAGTCACCTGGTCCCAGTGGTGGCCATTATAATTAAAAGATTTTCCAGAATGATACCATTTTACCACATCTAAATGCCATCAAGAAGGTGTAGTAGATAGACTATAGACTGGAAGGATGGGGGAGGGAGGGAGGTTCTAAAGTCATAGAGCTGCAGTGGGGAGTCACTGCCTTCAGTCTCCTCCCAACCTTCAACCTGAAGGAGATGATTCTGAAAACATCAGGAAGCCAAAGCATAGATGGCTTTACAATTTAAAACCAGCACTTTGAACAGTACCTAGAAACTCACTGGCAGCCAAGGCCATGCCACAAAATCACTGCTGTAGCCTATGCTTGCCAGCCACAAGCCAAAGGTCCACAGTGTTTTGCACCCATGGCAGTTCTGAGTTGCCTTCAAAGGCAGCCTCAGCTGAGGTCTAAAGATAGTTCTCCATTAACTACAGTAATTGGGACCAGAATTTCCATCGCTAAGCAATGCAATTCTAAAACATGACATCACATGAATGCATTCCTTAATGAAGGCAATCTCTGCGCTCCTGATTGCTGTTGTTAACTAAATTCCACCAGTCATTAGTTGAGGACCCAGCCCGATCCAAGCCATTCCCTCCCAGCTCTATGCCGCGGTTAAGTAAGAGCCAGCCTCCTCTTTAACTCCCCCCATTTGCCTAGCTCCCCTCCATCTCTGCCCTCTTTGCCACCTATCTACCCATTGCTGACAGCTGCTGCTGTTGTTCAGCCCTGCCCAACACCACTACACCATGCAGACCTATTTATCAGACGGAACCTCCTTCCACACTGCCTTGTTTCACCCTAGTGCAGCCGAATCTTCTCTTCCCCCTACCCAGGGCCTCCATTGTGCCCTCCCCAGGGCATTGTTTTGCACAAGAATCCCAGGGTGTGAAAGAAGGCTCGACCTAGAAAAGATATTCTTTCTCACTGGTGCAACTTGGGCCTTCTTTAATGTGACAGGCAGGCCCTGGGCAGAACATGAATGGAAGCCTTGATTCACCCGCAAATGGAGAGTATGCAAAAAAGCCCTGGGTGCACCAATGTGAAAGAACACTGCGGCCGCTATGGTAGAGGCATACAGTATGGCAGGCATGGGAGCAGGGAACAGAGCCACGTGGTGGGTATGCAGATTGCCAAAAGATTAAACGCAACTAAGACTGAGTTGGCCCGAATTTTGTTCATGTGATATGGGAGTTCTGACGTACTCAGAACTTCAAGGGTCATTTGAAAGTCCCTTCATTCAACATCGTCATACATTTGTACAGCTACTGAGAAAATGGATTATTAATGAGGACTACCTGTATTGCAGTAGTTTAGCCCGGAGATGATAAGGGTGAGGGTTGTACAAATGGAGAACGTCAGGTAAATCTACACTGAGTCCTTCCCTTAAGTAATGATAGTAGTTGGGCCTCCTTCATCATACTTTCAGAAGATAGTTTTCTGTTTTCTTCTTCTAGTTCTATTTCATTTAGGGAAAATTGAGTGGGTGGGTTTTTATAGCATGCTAAGACAAAGACAGGATTCCAGAACATTCTGAACTTATCAACATCATTTTACTCTATTTTAATGTGCTGTGAAAACTCAGCTATTATATTATACAACATTAATGTTAACAGTATAAAGCAGGGGTCCTTAAACTTTTTAAACGGGGGGCCAATTCAGGGTCCCTCAGGCTGTTGGGGGGCCGGACCGGCTGGGTGGGTGTGGCTAGGTGGTCACGTGACTAGGTGGGTGCGGCCAATTTAACAGTCCATTAAACAATGCACACAAATTAAACTTTCATTTGTTTTGCTCCTGAGGGTATTTTATTTGCTTTTGTTTGCATGTTGCTCTTTTGGTTGACTTTTCTTTTTACTAGATCATTTTTTTCAGTTGTTTAGGAGTCTAGTGGTCCACTTCAGGAAACTCAGTTTTGCAACAATTCTTCTCAGCTCCAAGGAGCTTGAGAAATCTCTCTCTCTCTCCCTCTCCCTCTCCCTCTCCCTCTCTCTCTCTCTCTCTCTCTCTCTCTCTCTCTCTCTCTCTCTCTCTCTCTCTCTCTCTCTCATCTCTCTCTCTCTCTCTCTCTCTCTCTCTCTCTCTCTCTCTCTCTATCTATCTATCTATCTATCTATCTATCTACCTATCTATCTATCTATCTTCTAGAGGTGGGGGAGGTAAAAAATAGGCCGTTTTTGCCCATTTTCTGGCCTCCTGGGGCATCTGTGTGCCCCATTTTACACCTCCCACACCTCCAGAAGCATTCTGCAGGCCAAAAACGGCCCAGTTTTTGGCCAAAAATGGGCTGTTTTCGCCATTGTCTGCCTGGAGCATCTGTGCACCCTGTTTTTCACCTCCCCTACCTCCAGAATATCTCTGCAGGCCAAAATTGTTGGCCTTACCTTTAAGTTCCAGCCCGCGGGGCTCGCGAAGATAAGTTCTGCACTCGGCCGAAGGGTAGGTGGGGTAATGTGGGCGGGGCAGCCTCATGGTCCTGCGCGGGCCGGATTAATGGCTTCGGCGGGCCGCATGTCGCCCCCGGGCCTTAGTTTGAGGACCCATGGTGTAAAGTATCCTGTTTGATATTCCATACATAATGGCTTTAGATTGGGTAAATTAATTACCACAAACTATCTTACGATGTCTTCAAAATGTTCAGGCTGGATAAATAAGCCAAAATTGGAAACCAGGGATTTGGTCACAAATGCAGAAAAGGAGGAACAAGGCTGAAAATTGTAGGAGAATTATCATGCAGTAACTTCTTGTTCGTAGATGGTCCGATAGCCATCCTGGGAGCATTTCTAACTAGCTTGAGGGCAGCAAATTTCAATTAGCTTCCTGGTGAACAGAGCCAGCTGCTAAGAGAAGGACATTTCCTGCAAATAAGTGACTTTCAAAAGAAGCATCACATTTCCTACCACAACTAACTTTTGGCTCTTGATTTCCTTCTACTTTGACCTGGTGAAATGTGTACTCTCTTTATTTCTGGGGCCCACTATTGATAGCACAGCCACTCCTTGTCTCTGAATATTAAGGGCTTGCACCGATTTTCTCCCCTGGAGAGCAATTCTCTGGGAGGTGGGGTAAGATCTTATTTTGCTCCAGTGGGGACTACCCTAGAAAGCCATGTAAGCCAAGATGATTATGCTTCTTTCTGCCTTTAGCTGCCTTGTGAGGACCAGATCATCCTTTTGAAAGGCTGCTGCATGGAGATTATGTCACTGCGGGCAGCTGTGCGTTATGACCCTGAAAGCGAAACCCTGACGCTCAGTGGTGAAATGGCCGTCAAGCGGGAGCAGCTGAAGAACGGTGGCTTGGGCGTAGTATCAGATGCCATCTTTGATCTGGGAAAATCCCTCTCTGCCTTCGGCCTGGATGACACTGAAGTGGCACTACTCCAGGCTGTGCTGCTCATGTCCTCAGGTATGCGTGCAGGATGGATTATTCTCTCCGTGTGCCCCTTATGTGATTGGCATTATTCAAACGTGAGTCAGACTAAGGCTGCATATAGCTCAGTATTATCCCTGCTAATTATCAATAGCTTTGTAAGAATTCAGATTAAAGTTGTACTTTGCGAGAAGGTAGAACCTGAACTTTTGGCTGCCTGTGGTCTAGCATCTTAGCTGCAACCTTTCCCTGAGGTCAAGGATGGGCCACGTGCAACTTTGCATTTGTCAAAATGCCTAAGTGAGAGCATGACCATCAATAGGTTTGTATTTTTAGGTAAATTTTTTTCACAGTTTTCCAAATCTCCAGCTACAGCAGAATATGTGTCACATTTGTGGAATTAGGGGATGCTGTACCTGGCTAGTGAATGGTTGGAGGATTAAAAGGATATTAAATAATGAAGAAGAAGTTTAATTTAATGGCTTCAGTCAGTCAGTTGTAGGATTAGTTAAAGTGGCCTTTGGATGTGTTGAAAAATTGAATTCAAGTTGAATGTTATTAACTGGACTGCATCATTATGTTCAGGTGAGAAGATTGCACTGAGAAACCAGAGCGAAAGGAAGCTTGGTCAGTTTAATTTGAGGGACATCTTGAAGACAGTATTGAGTGATTCAGAGTGAAAAGTCATTCTTGGTTATGACTGTCAATAAGCAATTCTATGAACTGATGCTTAGTGACAGAGGTGCACTCCCAATAATAGTCATTAAGTGAGGGCTACCTGTATTCTCTTTCTGAAGATCCACTTTTAAAAGGGCCACTTTTAATCTCTGGACTCTCTTCATACACACAGAAAAACTGAATATCTAAAACACTAGAGTAGGAATAGAGAACAGTCAAGCCAGTTTCTACAGACTTTGACAAAGATCTTATCCTGTCTCACAAAGTCTTTGTCTCTTCCTGCAAGCACATTTGTGGATGCTTTCTTTTATGGGCGTAGGGGAGAGAAAATCTAGGGAGCTGAACTTCAGGTGCTGTGCTTTGATCCATATGGAGGACACAGAGTTCATTCTAATCTGAGCAATGAGGGTTTGGTAGATTTAGTGAGTCAGAAAGATAACTTGGGATTGAGACAACTTGGTTGATTGCAGAGGGACAAATTTACACATGCAGCTTCAGCCTGCCTGACATGTGTCCTCTTTTCCATTTATTTTGCAGATCGCAGTGGGCTAATTTGCGTTGATAAGATTGAAAAATGCCAAGAGACGTATCTGCTGGCATTTGAACACTACATCAATTATCGCAAACACAACATTCCCCACTTCTGGCCCAAGCTCCTCATGAAGGTGACTGACCTGCGCATGATTGGGGCTTGCCATGCCAGCCGCTTCCTGCACATGAAGGTGGAATGCCCCACGGAGCTCTTCCCCCCACTCTTCCTCGAGGTCTTTGAGGATCAGGAAGTTTAGGGCGTGAGGAGGGATGGAGGGAGGGGGCAAACAGGGTGGCGTGGGCGACTTGGGGACATGGGGCAATTTGGGGCTGGGGCGATGTCTGGACTTGGGTCACAAGGCCCTCACCTCATCACCTCGGACACAACAGATTTTCATTGTTTTGTTCTGTTTTGTTGTTTTCATTTTTTTTCTTTTCATTTTTTTTTCCGTTTTGTTTTTCTAAATATTGCACGTCAGCATCTATAAATCCCCTGGATAGGGGAAGCTAGGGCATCCTTGGTAGGGGGTGGGCCATGAAAAAAGTCAAAGCTATACAAAATCTGGGTTATGAGGTAGACATGTGCAGTAGCCAACACATTCTTTGTCTAGGCAGATTTTTTTTAAAAAAAAAATAAGTGGACAATACAGATCCCATCTGCCCCCTTGTTATGTCCCCTGTTGTCCAAAGTCATCTTTCCAGGGTGAAATGTCTGTCTTAAACTTTTAACATAAAAAAGAGAAAAACAATCCATATATTATTCTCTCCCCCCTCCCCGCAAAATGCTTTGCCTTTCTCCCCTTCTTTAAAGAAAAGTTTTCTGCCCCCCCCCCCACAACACTGGAAGCAATCAGCACCTCTTGAGCCCTGATCAAACCTCTCTCGTTTAAACGGACTTGATTACCAATATATATAAATATATATACATATAAATATATATATATATTCTTTTGCACATAACAGTCCCAGGAAACGTCAGGGTGTGTTTGGTTGTTTTTTTTTCTTTAAGAACTTTAGCATTTAGTTATCCTCCCTGGGAGGCTAAAATCGAAAATGCACTTTTTTTTGTAAAAGAAAGAAATGGAACCGAGAGAGGGGGGGGGGAAGAGAAATCCTATTAAATAATTAGGGGCAGGTGGGAGGAGGAAGGTCACAGCTGTTTTGGCAAAAAAAGAGAGAATAAACCTAAATTGAGGCTGAAGGTCCACATGTGAAGGACAAATGCACTTTGAGTGAGATAAAAATCCTTCCCCTCAGCTCCTCCCTTAATAGGGAAACAGGTGACTGAATTATTAAAAAAAAGATCTATTTTATATTGCTTTGAATGGCACTGCAGGGCTTGTCTCTTAAGAGGTGCCTGTTTTGTGTTCCAGTGTTGAGAGGTATATTCATCAGCCTTCCTCCTTGCCCCGATGTCCTCTTCCCTCCCCAAAGCTTCAGCCAATCTACCTCCATGTTCAGCAAGGTGGGTGGATTTAACAGATTCCCACCCACACCTGCTGCCCCCTCCCAGCTGAAAGGCTGCATGCAATGTTCCCACTGGGCTTTGAAAAGGCCCTTGCTAATTCTTTGCACACGCTTTCCCATGCCACGTGGCGGTACACTTCTTTCTGCACTAGTATTCTCGCTGCCCTACTGCACCCTCCCTTCAACGCCCTTCTCTCTGGGGAAGAAACGAGGAGAAATCCTAACCCTTCAATGCTCCAAGAGAATCAAAGTTAGTTTTCAATTCTTTCTTATTTTGGGGGGGGGGGGGGGGAATGGCACTTAGCAATACAGAAAACATGAAGACAGTGAAATTCATGGGGACATGGCACACCCTTTCCAACCCAGGATTGTACAACCTTTCTGTATTAAGAGATTGTGGGCTCTGCATAATAACTTCTCTTTCTCCTACAGCATTCCATGTCCCCTGCGCTTCTAAATTACTGGCCCTTTTGTACTCCCAGTTGTATCTGTGCACATGGGAAGAAAAGGCAAAGGTTTCTCTTATAAGGCCTGTTGGAAAGGTTATCCTGGTCTGATTAAGTCTAATTTTCCCTTTCGGAGGGGTGCTAATCAATGAAATGATATTCAAATGCACTTCCTTGCACAAAAGGAGGGTCATTCTGCCTAACTTGAACTGTCATGGGCAGAGCAATGCCCCAAGCCTCAGGTTGCATGAACTGTATCAGAGGTGATCCAGTTGGGAACTTGGAGGCAGGCTACCCACATTTGTAAAATTGGCCAGGCTGGCAAGAGAAAAACACCTCACGTTTTTCAAAGTAGATATTGTTTCCATTTGATTTCAGCTTCCCCCCACCCCTCATTATTTAGTGTTGTGCTTATGTGGTTGTTGGAAAATGGAACGTCTGAAGTTCTGGCCAGCAGTTAGCCTTATGGGAACATCATTTGAAGAAGGGGAAAAGGGTAAATTGTGACTGACCAGGCCTAACAACCCCATTTCAATAGCCACCAGCCCTGCCTTTAATCCTGTATTTTTGCCTCTTGGCTGATGCTTGGGGAAGGTGGAGCAATTGGTACCTAGGGCCATATTTGACATGGAACATCCAGTTATGAATTCCCACTCTAAAGACTCACCCTTGGAGGAGGTATTTCTAAACAACAACAGAAACAAGATAACCACCACCAGCTTCCCGCTTTCTTCCTGTCTTTTTCACCTTTAATGCAAGCCAGACTGTGATCACCTTAATGCAAGTATTTTGGCACTTAACCCTGTTGATAGATCAGACTTCTCTATCTCTCCTAAACTGCTTTATCTGTGATAGATCCATTTCTCATCAACTTAGTAGCCAGACTTTCCTTCTTTTTCTGCAACTGTAATATAATGTTATTCGGGAGAGGGGTATATTTTTATTCCCCCCTTCCCTTGTTCTTTCTCTCTGTCACATGGTTTCCGTTGGAAAAAAAAACCCTTTACCTCTTACCTCATTCAAGGCGCCGTGGGAAATGTTACATGATGGGTTGGGTGCATGTTGGATGTACCATCTGAAGGTTGAGAGGCCGGCGCATGGAGAACTCAGCTCCAATTTAAGCTAATATACAGAATATATATATATATAAATATAAATATGTATAATTTTTTTTAATTAAGAAAAATCTTTGTACGGGTCTGTTCACAAAAAAGAAAAATCACACAAACAAAAAATTTGGGTTGGAAAAAACAATGCTTTTTTGTTTGTTTGTTTGATTTTTGCTTTATTTTTATCATCTTTAAATGACATGGAGTTAAATGGGGAAGTAATTGCTGGGCTTGAATTAAAGGGAGTCTGGGGACATACATGCCAGCCTGTTCCCCAGTCATCAAATGTGATGTTGAATACAGATCTTAACAGTCTCATGTTTTTTTTTTCTTTTAAAAAAAAAGCAAGTTTCTAACTTGTATGGTAGTGAAGATGGCTTATGAAGCCCAATGAAACCTCAGAACAGACCTTAACTGGGATTTCCAGTGGTGTGTGGAATACATACCTCTGGTGCAGAAACAGAATACATTATGCAAAATAAGCCCACATTTGCGTTTTTTTTTAATTATTCCATTTTTCTTAGAGCAGCATTCAGCTTTTCTTGCTGAGGGAGTTAGATGTTTGTGTTTAAAGTGCAAAGGAAACACCATGCCCACTAGTTGTTCCACCAGCTATTTCCCCAAGGAATAAAACTGGGTCCATTGAAATAATATATCTTGAGAAGATGCAGAAGGTTTGCCTTGAAGATATGAGCTAATCTTGGATTTCTTTGAGGGATAAAACTTCTTTTGTTCAGCGTAGAGACTGAAGAAACTTGCCTGAAACTATCCCCAAAACCTCATATCCATGCAATAACAATTTGAAAAGCATCCAAAGATGAGGAACTTTATAGCCTGGTTGACTAATTTCAAAGACTGGTGTTTTCTTATTTTAGTTATGTCATAACATGCTATTCCCTGTACATCTACACAATATGCACATGGCTTATTAGAAACTTAAGTTCCTTCATACTTAATCCAGCTTTTCTGAAAAATAGCTAGTTTACTCAGACCACTTAACACTGCCCCTTCTTGCTGCAACCCTCATTCTTCTGCCCTTCTCTAATATTACCCGTCCCTTCTAAAATCTGTATTGGTCCCATTAAACAGGCTTGCAAGTCTTTGGTAAACAGTTCCCCTCTTACATTAATCTTCCCTGTGCAATAAAATGAGGTATGTGTGCTTGTGTGTATGAGAGAGCATGTGTATTGTGTTTGTTCCTGTGTCTGTGTGAGAGAGAGATTAATTAGGCTGAACTCCTAACCAGAAGGAAATCCTACCAAAATCATCGAGTTTGCTTCAACATGGCCATTAAAATTCTTTTGCTAGGCCCTGATCCTATATCTTAAAAGTTTGGTGGAAAATACACTCTTTGGACTTGAATCAAAGACTCACTTTATGGGTCTTCTATTTTCTGCCTTAAATAGAAGCAGACAGTGTCCTCTGTAGCTCAATATTCTCTCTTTGAGCGGATAGCAGTCCCCAACGCTTCAGGCCGTTTTCCCCAGCGATGGCACCTGAGAATCAAACAGAACATGAGGCTGGAGAACAGTGAAATGAAGTGATCTCACTGTTTGGGTTTCTAGCAATTCAGAATCCTCTACAAAAGGTAGGGCTGCATTTTTCATGGAAACATCATTTTCTGCTTCCTCATGTAGAGAGTGAAAGACAGATTCTGGTAATTGGGGATGCTACGAACTGAACGTGGGCCCTATCTGGTGCCATGCAAGTGATCCGGACAGAAGTTTATTTAGCACTTATCCATGGAGGTTTATATAGCACTTATTCACAAGAACAGCCTTTGCTTAGTTCCAGGTTATATATAGTTATGATTGCTATATCCGCTTTTGGTGATGCAATTGGGTAATGTTAGACCATGAAAACAATTATCTTGAAGGAGTATTCGGTAAGGTGAGCACAGTATTTGATTAAAAACAGGAGGAATTGGCTGTGAGCTGTAGGTGCCTCTGTACTGTTCTTGTTTTGCTTCAGGAGCCCAACGCTCTGTCCTGTGCTAAGATCATCACAATTTAGTAAGTTTTTAAATAGTGCCCAGTGTTAGCATAACCATCCAAAGCAGCTTTCCCCTTTTCTTGATAAACTTTTTTCATACAGTCATTACTCTTAGCCTACTGCATTATTCTTAGACTGGTTTCATACGTTATGTTAAGATACAATGTGATTTTCCTTGATTTTAGCTTAGCATGTTGTATGAAACTTGGCCATCTTTTTAAGCCATAGTTCATGGTTTTATCATGTTTTATGAACTCAGTTAATTTATTCATTAAATCATGGTTAAAACATACAATGTGTGAACCCAGCCTTAATCTGCTGCTTTCCCCACTATGCAAGACCCATTCTTATTCAGAATTAAATATGGATGCTTCCCTATAAGGCCATAAGGTTCCTTAGCTTTTTTCAATGCTTTCTTTCCATGGCTCTTCCAGTGGAAATCTTTTAGGAATTTCTGCAGATGTGAGTAGTCGGAACTGGCTTTCTGAAAAGTTACAACAAAATCTGAAAGCTGAAATTGAAACTCACTGAATAAATAAAATAGAACATTAGGTAATCGGTTTGTGACTCTCACCCACTTATAACTCCTACATTGTCCTTCAACTGTTGTTAACAGTCTTGTTAAAACAGCAATATGCTGTAGCAGATTTTCAGGCAGGAGCTTTTTTCTACTTAACCATTTTCCAATTGTATTTTAAAAACCAATCTGTTATTACTGCAATAGTATTTCAGCGTCACACCCACCCGCTGCCCATGATTAGGCTGGGGGCATACAAGTGTTGTAAAGAAAGGAAACAAAAAAGCTCCCTAAGTTTCTATGCATCTCAGGGACTTGGCTTGAAATCAGATCTCTGAGATGTGTATTCTCTAACTGGAATATTGAATAAACTTTGACAAGGAAAAAGACATTCAGAATTATCCATGTAATCAGTAATTGAACTCAATTCAAGCTACTCTTTTATCTTTTTATACTCTTTTCCCCCCATCTATTTATTCATTCCAATCTAAAAAGATTATAATGCATCCCAGATATCACAGACACGTGTCAAAAGGTGTTTACTGGCTAACTAATTTTCTATCCTTATTCATATTTCATTCAGGGAGAGGTACAGCTTTCACTAATGTATCCGCACTACACAAAGCTGGTTAGTATTCCCAACCCATTCTTAGCCATTTCAGAAATTGAGATGCTTTGCAAGGTATGTAATTTCTAAGCCTCAAGCATGTTTGTTAGCATATGCCTTCCATACTGATGATTTTCCATTGCGAATGAGCTGCTATTGAGTTGAACGTTATCCCATAAACAATGTTTTTACTGAATCAGTTGACACATTCAGTAGTTCTTAGGATGACTGAATGTGTGAAACCCTGCTTGGGTCAGTGATGAATGTAGCATTTGAAAGAGTTGAGTGTTGCTTGTGGGATAGTTGAGGTCTTTAGATGTACATTACACACATGCGTTAAACACAGTCAATCCAGTTGTAAAAGGAGTTTGAAACAATATCAATTCAGTTAGGTTAGAAATGAATGTAAATATAAAAGAGAGTTGGACTGATCAACTGAAAAAAGATCTAAAAAGCAGTATAAGGGCAGGCTGGGGAAAAAAATCAGCCATTTGAAATCCTCTTCTTAAAAAATTACCCTTTTTTTGCTCATTTAAGAGGGAATGCTTGTCCCAAGCTGGCACCTACAACAAACGTGGCCAGTATACAAAATATTTCTGGATCTTCCTTTGGAAGCAGTGTATTAGTGGCCATTGTGCTTCTTACATGCATTTTGAAAATTTCTAGAGTATTTCAGGGTGCTCTGCCCAGTTATTTAGGCCAAGAAATCCTGCACAAATAAGCATGAAGAATGCCCTTTTCTGAGGAATTTTTGAAAAGTTTTTTTTCCTGCAATCAAACCTAGCCACTTTGCTAAATGTTCTCCAAAGAAAATCAGAATGAAATTATTAATTGGCTCAAACATCTGGGTTGATTCTAAAGTTCAGCTTTCATAAATTCCATTTAATTGAGTCGAAGCCGAAGTATTGTAGACAAGAGCCCAAATAAATCCTTTTTCAGATAACCTTTAAACCAGTGGTTCCCAACCTTTCTGTGATCGAGTACCACTTGGAGGTCCCGTACAGTCGCCGCATGCCACCTGGTTCCAGAGAAACTAAATTCGATCAGATATCACTTTATTTCCATAATTGTACCGTTCCTTTTTTGGCCCCGCGCATCCAGCAACTGGATTCTCGGGCCGCTGGGACCAGGTGGGTGGCGTGTAGCAACAGTTGTGTTAGGCAGTAAACATTTTTGTGAAGTAAAAAGTAACTAACTAAAAATCGTTCATGACCCCGAAAGTGTTTGCGTACCACCTGGAAGGCCCTCGCGTACCACTAGTGGTACACGTACCACAGGTTGGGAACCACTGCTTTAAACTTATCTTCAGCCTTATACCATTGTATTCCAATTGTCTAAATTCTCTTGGCATCTAAGTGAGGGGCTGTTTGCTACAAGAGAGAGAGAGACAGAAAAACAAGATTCCTGAAGCCGAGCATTCTTCAAAAACTATTTACAATGTTTGGAAGGTCTCATATTTCTTCTTATTTTCGGTTAGAATAAGAATAAGCAATACATAAAAAATAAAAAGCTAATTTTGACCTAGAATAACGGTTTTTAAGATCTTCTTCCCCAGCCTGCCTGCCAAAAATTGTTCCAGTGTATTTGGCTTTCTTGCCTCAGATCAGCCTCTTTGTTCTTTTTTCCTTCCCTGCTTTCTCTCCCCACAGATCAAGGAGTCCCAGCTGGACAGTCTCACATTGAAAGACACACATTATTCTTTAGTGCTAGTTTTTGACTTACTACTCTCCCTCAGCAGCCAGCCTTTCAAGTACTTACCCAAAATTCTGCCACATATTCTTTAAAAGAGAAAAATAAACCTCTGGAGGTTAATGTGATTTATTTTGATAACAGAGAAATGAACTACAGGTAATCCTCATTTATCCCTAGCAATTTGGTTGTTAAATGATGTGGTTGTTAAGTGAAACCGATTGTGCTTGCGATCTTATGTCAGTTTCCTTTGCTTTACAGACTTGCAAGGTTATAAATGCAAGGATTAGTTGTATAGTTTTTTTCATCACTGTCATAACTGTGGCAGTTGCTAAACAAGGACTACCTATATACTTCTGCTGCCTGCAAAGGGCTGCAGAAATTATGGCTCTCTTGCCACTCCTTGCCAGGCTGAAAAGGTTTGCATAGGTAAAGTAATCTGCAACTTACCCCTTAACCCAGAAGCCCCCAAAACAGATCTCAAATAATCATCCTATCATTACCTTATTCCAAATCCCACCTTCAATTAGAACTAATTACCCTTCCCCCCTTCTTTTTGGGGAGGGGCTGGAGCTGAGTTTGCCCTGACCTATACATACTATAGGTGCAACATCCTCTTTGGCAGCCCAGGGCCCTAACTGATTTTTTTTTTAAAAAAACTTGGACAGCATAAGAAAAATGAATGCCATCCAAAGGCAGGTTGTTCTGCACTTCTTGTAGATTGAGCAAAGGTAGAACCATGAAACAGTTTAGGCATTGTGGTGCTGCCAGGAGACCCCGCTGAGGCCAGAGCTGGTCACATGTATTCTTTATCTCAATGGGTATGTTATTCTGATTGTTGGTGGTGTTCCTACATAAACATTTTCCTGGTATATGAGAAAGATACACTCTGGTTTATGGTGACCCCAGATGTGTCCCTAACACACTGTCAGCATTGGCTCGTGTCTAAATGTGTATGTTTTGCTTGCAATAATGAAAATGAGGGACTTGTGAATCTGCAGTGTAAATTACCTCAGATGTATGGGTGTCCAATCTTGTGATTTCAGGCTAACAAATTCTGTATGTATTTTAATATTCTTAAGAGGTACAAACATATCTAGTACAAATTTGCTTCTCTATGAAAAGAAGGCCCCTATTTCATACACACATGCCAGTGTATGTCTGCTTCTATCATGCCGGTTTTGCATTCCCTGTTTGTAGACAGGTTTGTTCTCTCCCATACTAAGAATATTATATTCCTGCTGTGCCCGGCTGAATATGCCTAAAAGCTAGAAGTACTAAGCCTTGCCTATTCTCTGGGTTCAAACTGTTTTGCCAAGCATTTGTGGCAGAGTTGAGGTATATCTTAAATGTAGGTATATGTGTTTCTGTATGTTTGCAGACGTTTTCCTCCTTGCTGTTAACCTTACCTCATTTTCCCCATTCTTGTTTGTTTCCGTCTCAAAAACATTTGTCATTTGGCCTCACTTCACCAATGTCTCATATTCCCCCATCTTGTCAGGGCAGCTGAAGTACCATTCAAGCCTCAGTACTACCCCCATCTTGAGGTCAGTTCTCTACTCTCATCTTTCTAGAAGCCTTAATAATACTCTGTAAGTTGCCAGCAAGGACACACTTTCACATATCAATCAAGTGAACAGTCTGTTCAGCATTTGTAATTCTGTAAATATTTTATATATAACCCAACTTGGAAACTAATTCTGCCTTGAAAAAGTGTAATTGGAACATCTAATGTTTGAAATCTACAAAGCATGAAAAGATGCCCCTGGTTATCAGGGAGGAGGGGGCAGGATAATAATTCCTCATTGCCTTATACCAAATAGTACAGCCTCTATAAAATAGTATTCATTTACGAATTTCCCACACATACTGAACTTCAAGATGTAAGAGCAGCTTTATAGTCCTGGGAAAATAGTCACAAATGGTATTACCTTGGATGAAGGAGCTTGAACATATTTAGGTGTGTATATATAATACATGTAGTTGAACTGAAAAGGAACAGCTTCTAGACCCTACCTGAAATGAGTGGGACTGCTTATTCATTTCAGTGAGCTTGTGCAGAATTTCATCTAGAGCATATATATTTAATAAGTATAGTTCTTTCAACTGTGCACAGATATCCTATGTGTACAAAGTGTAAACCCCATCTGCACTTTGCACAAGTTTGCTCTACATACACGCAGAGCCTCCTGCCAAAGTCTCAAATGGAAGGCAGCGTAGGGGGAAGACAAATGTCAGCTGTTTGTTTTAGTTTATTTGACTTGGCTAATTATTATACTACTTTAGTTGACGTGTTTGGTTGTCCCTGTGAGGCTCTGAAAGGAATGAGAGATGGTCTGTCCAATTAGAAACATTTCTGTGATTTCAGCTTAGCGCCCAGTATAGAGTTATAAACCCTTCATTGTTCTTGCTTAGCAGGCTGGAGTGATCTGGCTAAATTCTGTATTCCTTTAATTTGAGAAACTAGGCCAGGAGTCCCCAAACTTGGCAACTTTAAGACTTGTGGACTTCAACTTCCAGAATTCTGGGAATTCTGGGAGTTGAAGTCCACAAGTCTTAAAGTTGCCAGGTTTGAAGACCTCTGAACTAAGCTCTTGGTTTCTTTTCTTAAGATAGAAAGCCAAGCCTGAGGTATTAAGAAAAATTAAGAAAATGATTTTTCATCTTTTGAGACCATGAGAGTTTGGATGATGATCTGGTTGACATTTCTATGATAGGGGCTTGTTAGATAGCATTATTGTTAAATAGCAATAGTTTGTGGATGAACTAGCACAGATTATCGCTTCAGCTAGAATTTACAACACTAGACCTAATTCAGACTTTATAGTTTCAATCGACACCTTTGGAGTGTGATCAAGTAATAGCATCATGTCGGTGAAACAGCCAGCTTCATTTGGTTGTATCTTACAAGGAATAGGCAAGAGACCCCTTTTTCACAGGGATTACTTGATTGGTAAGACTAAGACATTATAGCCAAAGTAAACCTTTTCAGCCGGGCCAACATCACCTCGTCAGCTGTGAGGGATGAATGCATTTTGCACCCCCTTAAGCTTTTAAAATGGCACAGATAGTCCTCGATTTAAGACCACAATTGGGACTGAAACCTGTCACTAAATGACGCAGTCATCAAACAAGTCACACCTGATTTTATGACATTTTTGCTGCTGTTATTACCTGAATCATTTAAGCTGTTAAGCAAATCTGACTTCCCCCCCATTGACTTTGCTAATCGCAAATCAGCTGGGAAGATCACATATGGCAGTTACATGATCCTGGGATACTGCAACGATCACAAATACATGCTGGTTGCCAAGAACCAAAATTTTGATTACATGACCGCAGGCATGCTGGCAGCAGCGATTATTAGACCAATGACTGTCATAAGTCACTTTTTTCAACACCATCGTAACTTCAGATGGTCACTAAATGAATGGCCATAAGTCAAGGACTACCTGTCTGTTTTTAGGCTCTTGATTGTAGTCCTCGTTTAAAACTCTCTCTTCTCTCCATCACCAGCACATACATAACACCACCTCCTAAGGGGAGCTGAAATAGCTTTTGCATAAGGAGTTTGACTGCAGAATGGTAGAATTTGCTTTCCCCTACCCCACTTTGTACTAGAGGAGTGTTTCTCAACCTTGGCAGCTTGAAGATGTGTGGACTTCAACTCCCAGAATTCCCCAGCCAGCGACGAAGTCCACACATCTTCAAGCTGCCAAGGTTGAGAAACACTATACTAGAGATTTATATATGCAAGACACTCTACGCAAGGAAGCTGCTAATGGAGAAAGAAGGCCTCTGACTTTATTCCTATGTGCCCATTTACCTATAGAGGGCACTGTCCCCCATCTTATGTCAGCTGGGGTAGGAAGGTACATAGGCTGCTACCTAGGCCATAACTTATCCTTAACATGATGTGAAGATCTCAGGGTGTGAATCCCTCCCACGACACTTCATACTTTGATACTTTTGCCACCTCAGGTGTTATTCTTCCCTATCATGCCATGCTCACATTTTACCCAGAGTTCAGTGCAAGGAACACAGTATATCTCCCACCTTTTGTACCCCATGCCACCTTTATGGGAGAAGCAAAATCCTTTGCAATCTGTAGTAAAGGTATTGCTTCTTAGGGCAGTGCTCCAAAGTTCCCGTTCCTCCATCCACGTGGGGCACTTAATGACTGTAAGAAGCAGATTTTTTTCACGATAGATCTATTCATGTGGGGGGGGGGAGAGAAACTGATTATTATTCCCACACCACCTCTCAGTATTTCCTAACCAATACATACCTCATACTGTCCTATAAATGGTATCCCCACTACCTTCTTCACCATCACCCCAGCCAGTCTTTATTTCTTTCTGAAAGGGTTTTTTTTAAAAAAAAAATAAATTTCAATCCAGATTATCATAAAAGATTATGGAAGAATAGAAAGTTTCCAATAAGGAGGCAACTTTGTACTTAACTTTATACTTAAACCCCAATATATACTATGCATCGTGGTTTTCCCCTCGCAGTCCAGAGCAGGGAAAGAAACTGTGAGCAGGGAGTTAGTGAATGTACATTTGGGAGATGGGGTCTTCTGAAGGGGAGTTGGGTTATAGGGGAAGAGTTCAGAGGGAAGGAAAAACCAGGTGGAGAAAGTGTTCCCTCTGCCTCATCCCTTTCCCTCCTCACCCTTACTGTCTTTCTTTTTTCTGTTTCTGTTTTTCTTTCCTTTCCTTTTCCCTTTTTTTGCATCTGGGAAGCAGGAAGCTGCTGATGTAAAAAATACGACAATCACAATTTGTCTGTGACGTGCGATTTTGAAAAAAAATAACCCTGAAAAGTCTGGGGCAGGGGGGGAAAAAATAACCCTTTTTGTGTTTTTGGTCAGGATTTTAAAGAAAGATATTTTTATGGTAATTGTTGCTGGTCTATTTTACTATATATTTATGTAATAAATATATGATTAAAAAAACAAACAAACCTACCCTTAAACAAAGACAAAAAAAAAAAACTCACAGCCCCAACTGACTTTTGGTGTCTCATTTCTGGTAAATGGTGGCTGGCATAACATCCTTTCTTTTAACTGCCAAAACTGAGTACAAGGTTGGGCTGAAATCTGTTCTCTTCTAACCATTTTACCCATCAAAGCCCCTCTTTAACGGGTAAAACCTCCCCTACACACAGAAAGTTCACCAAGCATTCAGGCCATGGAAAAAAGAGGCCAATTTGTCAGCATACCTAATTGCCTCATTTTATTTAAATTTAATCTCAGGATGGGTGACCATTTATTCCTTGTTTTCGTTTTGCTAGACAGGAGTATTTCAAAGAAGATAGTTTAGTTATTTCCCTTGCATTTCTACTGACAAGGGACATTATTTCAAAATTATTTTGACATCTTTAAGTGACATCTATCACAGAGGTTTCCTTTGTGTAGGTTTCCTTTAAGTGATATCTATCACAGAGGTTTCCTTTGTGTAGGTTTCCTACACCAAAGGAAAACTTAAAAGATGAGCATTTTAAGGAATCAGTAAGGCAGATGAACCTGTTCACCTAGCAGTTTTTACAGGACTTCAGACCACATCACCCTCCCTAGAAAAAGCCAATGGGGCTCCAGTTACCCGCCTAAGACTTGCTTTCCTTCTGGTAGCAGCCAAAGGATCATGCCACACTTGATCCCAATCCTCACAGTAGTTTCAACTTAGGAGAGCAAGAAGTGAACAAAAGAAGGAAGACAACCAGCCAGACAGTTTGATTTCATTGTATTTTTCTCCTGAAGTTGGCACCACAGCCAGGAAGAGGAGTATTCTCTTCACAGAGTTTCAATATACACGGATATATTTACAAAGGCGGTTGTGCTGTTTGTTTCTGAGCAGGCAGGAGTAGCAGCTGCTACACCCACATAAATAGATAGCCAGGTCCAGGCCCAAAATAGTCTGGTTAGTGCAACAAAGGAGAATTGGTCAGGAGCCTGGACTTGCAGTATTTCTGCCCGCACTATCTTCTACTGAGCATCAATGCGGAAGGAGAGAAGCTTTTCGGAGTGCATGTTGAGGGTGCGCAGATCAGGCAGTTTCAAGAGCAGTTTAGTAAAGCGGGATGTCTCCTGGGGGTGATTCTTGAAGATGAGGGCTCGCAGCGCCCGGATCAGTGTTTCCTGTAGCTGCTCCACTGATGCTGGGTTCTCAATGCCTGAGCGATCTACATTGGGGAGGAATGGACAGTAAGTACTGCGGAGGAAGGCTGCAAAGGAAGAACATAAAACCAGAGTCCAGACTGCAGAAATAGCCTCCCTCCAGGTCACAAGAATGCCCAATTTGTAACGGAAAATCATGCCAGAGATGATCAGCAAATCACAATCCTTGAAACATGGTTGGTTGTTATTTCTAAAGAACCATCGCCATGCATCCTACTTCACAACAAAGGTTTTGTCTCCGAGAACATAACATTGTTAAAATATGATGTTGAAGGGAGAGCTTCTGGGAAGAGGAATATGGAGAATTTCAGTTATACCTACAAGGTTTCTAGTATTTGGAAGGTAGGGACTAAAAGAAAAGATTTGTGTGAGGGAGTTGGGGGTTACATTTTGGTAGTGAAGAATCACAAATCTGGAGGTATGAAAGCCATTGGAAAGGACAGCAAACGAATGAGAACAAGCTATGCTGGGAAAAGGATGTGATCAAAAAGTCTGTATATTGGAACCGGAGTTCCCACCAATCTAGCTCAATGGATACTTGCCTGCAGAGATCAGCACCACTGCTGTGAAGAGGCCCAGTTCTTCTTCAGACAGTTGCAAGGCACTAAGCTTTTCACTGAATTCAAACATGGATGTTAACAAGTCATCCATGCCCATCCCCCACAACTCTTCAAGGTTGTACTTTGTGCGGCTCATGAATGTTACAGTCTGCTCCTTAACATTGAAAAGGGAGGCAAACCGAACTATCAGCACCTGGGGTTGGAGAGAAAAGATAAAAGAGCTTTCAGAATATAAGTATGCTCCCACAAACACTGGTCAAATGCATTTTTCTATTTTTTAAAAAAACACCAAAATGACATAAGAAACTTTGAGATTATAATTGCAATTTAGGGAAGGAATATAATTGCAATTTGTGCCTTTCATACCATGGCAACAACTTCAGACTCAAAATGAAGAATCTTACTATATCAATCACTTCAATGGATTTAAGAATCTAATGCAAACTATCGTAGCATAAGCTTGAGAGATATGACAATCCCATGGGCTAAAGCATGAAGTTACTTTTAACGTTCTCTGCTACTATGTATATAAATATCCACATTTCCAGTAAATCATATCTGACATGTTGGTATGAACTATGTTGACGGTTTAATTTTATTTTGAAGTCATAAAAGTTTTGACTATGTCAATAAATATGTAGTAACATTGGAAAACATTTACATAGTAACACCAGGACCGGTGGCATCCATAGGAACTCATTTTTGTTTTTATGAAAAGGCAAAGGTAGTGGTGTGCCACAAAAGCCACTCGTTTTGAGTACACATGAAGATACAAAAGGACAATTTTTGATACTGCTGAGATTGCCCAAGCACACAAGCAATCCCATTCCCTACAGACATGTTGGTAAGGATTAGCCCTAACCCTTTTCTTCACTATTAATTTGCAAAAAATTATATTATTCATCTCTCAAGTTTGGCTGCAATTCTACGTATAAATAAACATGCTAATGATCAAACCACAAGGTAGCTTGTTTCTTCTTTCAAAGATCTCAAAGAAAAATGATTTGTCAGAATTTCAGCCCAAATTCTTTTCCTGGTTTTTCAAACCACTTATTTTGCTCTTGGTGTGGTTAGGTCTCCCACAAGCAGACCATCCTGACAACAATCTTTACTTATTTCTAATTAATTTATATTTGAGAAAGAAGCCAACATATGTCTTTCCAATGCTTTCTCAGTTCTAAAAAAAAAAAGATGGAAATTTGTGATGGGATTTCAAAACAACCTTTGCTCTGCCCTGTTGACAAATACGAAGTAGGTTTTTGGGAAGACGTATTTCCCGGCACAGAATATCAATAGCTTGTGACTAAAGAGGATCTTAGCGTAGGTGGAAATTTTCCTACCTCAAATGTGCCAGCTTTGAGTAGTGAGACTTGGTCATGTTGTGACAGCTCCTGAAATCCCGGAATGTGTTTAGCAAATTCCACAACTTCTCGTACAGCTGACACAAAGCTCAGTGAGAAATCTTCCCAAATCTCCTGAAATGTGCGGCCACTATAACCATGAGGATGACAATTCACTGGGCAAGCCTGTTGGGATGGGAAATAGTCATGTAAGGACAAATAAGGGTATGGATTTAAGTGGTTGGAAATAGGTAAGCCTGCAAAAAAAGAAAGCTTCTAAGCACATTTTTGGCTGTTTGCATTCTTTTTTCTCCATTCTAAGAAACTTTTCCTTTCTTACTGCTAATTGTGATGTACATTCTTAAATAAAATTTTAGCAAACTTTGATTTCCTTCTTGTTGTTTTTTTAAAAAATCATGAAAATTGAGCTTTCGCGTAGTAATAGTGCAACCACAGTGAAATACTGAGGATTTTAGATGCACATGTCCCTTCCATTGCACGCATATAATTGAACAAGCATGATCCATCTGCCAATATTTTGGGCAGATACCTCCTAAACAATGGCAACCTCTGATTGCACACCCAAGGTTTTTAATGGGGCAAATTCTCTGACCTTCACGCAGAGGTCAAAAGGCTCTGAAAGTTTACTGAATTCCAAATGGGTGGGCATTATTTTTTATTCTAAAAAATATTAAAGTTATTGTTTGCTGAAGGATCCACAATTGTTTATGAAATAAAAAGAAGATCTTCAGAACAGATTTTTCTTGAAACAGAAAGCTTCAAGAACAGAAGGGAAAATAAATATTCTTCCCTAGGTAAATAAGCAGCAACTTCTCTTAAGGCACCAGAACAACTAATCCAATTTTAATAAATAATAAGCATCCAAAACATAAAAATAGAGGAGATAAAAATACACCCAAATCACATGGTGAATAATTAACCAAATAGCTAAAATGAACATAACTTTCTTGATTTGAATTTCATTCCCATCCCAGGGAAGTACTTGATTTTCCGGCCACATTAAACCCAACCAGCAGCAGCAGCAGCAGAACAATTCAGCAACAATTGAATTTGAAAGGCAAATGAGAACTTCCATGGCAAAGTAACACTTACCAAGACACTGGTTTCGCCTTGCCCAAGGGAAAGGTCTGCTTCCCCAGAGGGACAAAACCTATGTCCATTGATATTCTGGTGGCAAGCAGGTCTGGAGGCAGAGCCAGTGTTCCAGTTGTCCTTCTGAAGATGCAGCCCATTGGTGTGGTGGCCATTAATCAACCAGTTGTTGTCCCAACTAGGAGAACTGTTACTCCCTGTGGGTGGTTGGGACCCTGTGGCCAGTTTGTCATGGGCATAAACAAAAATTTCTTTGTGGGCTTTAGCCACTTGTGCGATGACATCCTCCATGACATCTCCAGGGCTTGGGGATCGTGGAGGTGTCAGCTGCTGAGAAAACTGGGAGTAGCAAGGAGAAATCTGGGGTGGGGAGGCTGCACGGGATGGTGGGGAAGAAGGTGCCAGTTGAGACTGGTGACCCAACAAGAGGGTACTGGACTGTGGATGTCCTGTGGGCAGGTTCTCAGGGAGGCACTGTGCACTCAGTTGATTATTAGCCATGTTCATTGCGCTCTGCATCTCAGCCAACATCCTTTGCTTCTCACGCTTGGGGATGCGCCCAAATCGTACGGCTGCAAAGGACACAGAAAAAAGACGACAATACATGAAATATTTCTGTGGAATCCACATGGCTTTTCTTAGAAGCAAAAATTCTTCCAAAAAGCAAAGCAGGGATGGGGTAAACTTCATCTTCAAAGACTTTCCATTGATGGACACAGGAAAGAACCTATGTGCCTTGTGCCCACACATCATGCTTTTCCTTTTGGTGGGTGACAAAGGAAACAATAGCAGGATAAACTATTCAGTGAAAATCTGGGGATTTCACACATATCAAATTCCTTAGAGTTAGGTGGCATATATCGTCATCATCATCGCAACAGTACAAAGTAGCTTGCCATTGCTTCCATTTTACTTTTTCAACATAAATTTCTGGGATTTCCTAGCCTTCCCCCATCTAAGTAATAACCAGGTCCAACTGTGCTTAGTCCTCCTTTTAGAGAACAATCTATGCTAGCAAGCAAAGAAATTCCACAAGACTGAAATATTTGCTCTGTCCAAAAAAACCAACAACAACCCCACATAACCTTCCCCAAACCCTTCAGCAATGCTGCCCAAGTGCACCATGCAAGAGCTTGATCCTAATATCTCAAGGAGGTACATCACCAGTGGACAAAGGCAGTAACCTGACATTCCTCTCTCTCCACCATCTCTTGCCATTTTCTCCTTTTAGGGGCTCTCTGGGGTCAACAACATCTGCACCAAAGTGTAGATCAGAAAAATTACAGATGGAAGACAACCCAAAACCTCTGTACTGTGGTGCATATGATTTACCCTTCGGTGCAGATCTTCTGAGATCACCCAGCGGGCCCACCAAAAGGTTTACACTAAGGCTAGACTGTTGTTCTTCCTGAGATCTCTCAATTTCTTGCTGCAAGAACTCACCATCACGAGACATGCCAACCCTCAGACACTTCTTAAAGCGACACTGCTGGCAACGATTCCGGTTGATGCGGACGATGCTGCAGGTCTCATTTTTCAGGCACTTTTTGTATTGGATGTTCTGCTGAATGCTGCGCCGAAAGAAACCCTGCAATTGTGAGAGACAAGTATTTTATTTAACCTGGGCAGTGAGTAGCTATGTCTGATTGTTCATTCTTAGGATGTGTTTCAATACATCTCTCTTGAGATTGTGAAGCAGAATGTAACTGCAAGTGCTTTTGGCGTACACATTCTCAAGTGTATTCCTTTTCACCCAACAATTATGTTACATGCTTGGCTCTAGGAAAAAAGGGTAGGAACCTCAATAGCTTATAAATGTCTAGAGCAATCTCAACCATGGCAAATTGAAGACTGGTGGATTTTAACTCCCAAAATTCTCCATATTGATTGAAAGTTGAAAACTGAAATTGAAAGTTGCTTAAAGTCTTAAAGTTGCTTAGGTTCAGAAACATTGGTCTATAGTGCAAATCTGAGAGGAGAAACGAACTACATTTGCTATTTACCTACATAAAGTATGACACAAAAGTCTTTTCTCCATAGTAATTGCAAGTAAGAGTCTCTAAAAATAGCGCGCTATATTGCCTTCATATTAAAATATTTTTATAGCTGAAGCAGAAATGACTGCAGAGAAATCTTACGCTCAGCTTAGCTGCGTGTCACTATTCAAGGCATTCTTGCAGCTATGCCACCTAGAAATGCTGATAATTTTCATTATCCCCAAATAATACAGCTTGGAATGTCACTATTAAGCATCAGTGCACCTGAATAGGGAGTCTCAAGCAGTCAACTTTGAGGCAGTTCTATTAGATGAGCAGGTAAGTAATCAAATCACACTATAAATCTTTGATGTCACTAAGAGCAATCGATAAGACAGACCTGATCTCTAGAGCAGTGTTTCCCAACCTTGGCAACTTGAAGATATCTGGACTTCAACTCCCAGAATTCCCCAGCCAGCGAATACTGGCTGGGGAATTCTGGGAGTTGAAGTCCAGATATCTTCAAGTTGCCAAGGTTGGGAAACACTGCTCTAGAGCATAATATGCTCAAAAGTGCTACTATGCTCACAAGCAGCTCTCAATTTCATCAAAGACTTCTAAAAAAGATATTTTCTCAGAGATTCATTTATGTGAAAGAGAGACATATTTTCTCTTTGTTCAAAGTATTGGAAAGTCTTGAGTATGCTGAGGTAAAAACTTTACCTTGCAGCCTTCACAGGCATGGACACCATAATGGAAGCCGGAAGCAACATCTCCACAAACTTTACATAGAAGGACCATCCCATTGAGTTCTGAAGGAGAAAGAGAGACAAAGGCTATGAGATTCTTTCTTTGAAGACTGGATTCACAATTCAGCCTCTTCAACACTGGTGAGCTTTCAAACATTGGATGCACATAGCTGGTTTTGAAAAACGCAGCTGGAATCAATGTTGTCAGAAAGGCAACACTGATAGATTGAAGTACCTGAATCCCCCAGTCTGCCAAAAGAGTCGGTAGTTGATGGAACTGTAAGCCCACAACTATCCTGCGAGACGTGGTCATCTCAACATTCACTCTCAAATCCATGCTCACCTCAGCATCCTCAATCTGATCCCATCCCCCAAAGCGCAGCTTTCCAGTTCATCACTCACTCGTGATGCTGCTGGTGGTGCTTTTGATAGGGGAGACACGCCTCCCATCATCCAAGGTCACTTGGAGTCCCACTGGAGAACCTCCAGAGCTGTAGGAGGAGGAGGAAGACGACGACGGGGAGGCATCATCATCAAGTGCAGCCGAACTACCCCCGTAGAGGCGTCCAGAATCCTGCACCAGAGATCCAGTGGGCGAAGGTGGGAAGTAGTTAGGAAAAGTTGGATGGGAAAACAGTTGGCAGCTGCCATTCAAACTGTCACTGCCACACAAAGAGATGGGACTGGTGCGGCTTGGGGAAGATCCATTTGAACCAATGTAACTGATCACACCACCTGCATAAAGAGAAAAAAAAAAGAAATTTATGATAATCTCTCTTACCCTAGACTAGAGCACCTGAATTGTTTCTGTCAGGTAACTGGATCTCTCTAACATGCCATCTAGGTGAGGACTAATCCCAGGTCATCAATATTAAAAAAACAAAACAGAAAACCTTTTGGAGCCAAACCTTATGGGGAAATGCCAGGACTGCATTTTCCAGAATATCTGTAGTCATTTAGGCTGGGAATTCTGGGAAGAGCCATTCTTGCACATTAGGAGAGCTCAGGTTAGGGAAGAATGACCAAAGAGATAGGTTTTAGAAATGTAGAAGAGAAAGGAAAGGAGAAAGAGAAGAGATGGGAACACCTTGCCAAATGCTGGTCTTTATCTTGGGAAAAACACTACTAAAACAGGACATAAGAGAGATTTGTACATTTCTGAATGTAGTAGAGAAAAGAAAATTTGTTTCATTTATTATACTAGCAGAGAGGCAATGTTCAAGAAATGCTTAGTGAGCAAATAGTTGAAGACTTAGCAAGCTGCTAAGGGTAATAATATGAAGCCTCCCACATACATCAAAAGATTGACTTGGGATTAAATTGTTTCCCTATTTCATATACAGCTAGCAATCTAGATCTACTGAGTCATGTATGTGAGGCACAAATTCCATGAGAATACTTTACATTCCATCTCAGCCAGATGAACAAGTGTCTAGAGGACTGACGTACCCACATTCAAGGATGCTTTAGTAAGATTCTTGCAGTAGACAGACATTTAGATTAGATGGCCTCCTGGTATCTTCCAAATTTTAAATTTCTATGAGAATATTTCCTTGCTTCTTATCTACTGGATCAACTGAGTTTCAAGCGTTTTATCCGGGAATACAGAAGCATTTTTGATTATCAAGGGTAATCATCTCCAGCTAGCATGATACTTTAAGAAAGGTATGTCAACTCTCATCACCTGCAAATACAATATTTATTTCCTATATGCCTCATACCATACTATTTGTATGAATCATCATATACAAAAAAAAGTGGCAATTAGTGAATCAGTTTACAATATGGACAAGCAACTTACATAAGATATGGCAGAACAGTGAATGGGAATTCAGTGTCCATGTTCTAGAAAGCATTTGCAGAAACTGGACCGGAATGGAGTACATGTAAATAAACTAGGAGTAAGAAAACAAAGCAGCCCAGTGTATGTGAAGTATGGCAGTTTCTACCCAAAGACATCTGGATAAAACTTTTTATAAAGTTTATTTCCTAGCTGCAAACTCTGAACTCATCTCACCAAAATTACCGTATTTATTTTGCAATCCAATTCTTTCTGCTTTCAGATGTTGACCTATATCTTAAGCTGCAAATGGAGTGGGGTGGGATAAGGAAAAGGATGAAGCAAACAACTTATAGCAGTGAAACAGGCATCCAAAATTTCACTGAAAAACTGGTGGAAGCCAAAATAATTAATTTCTTCGAAAAAATCAATCACATCCAAAAGATCAATTAAATTGGGAACCTGGTGATTAAAAAAAGACTCAAAGTTTCAGAACCGGGCCACTTGCCAGGAGGCAAGTATTACTGCCAAGGAAACTTGGAGCAACAAAAACAAAACCATACATGCCAGAAGGCTTATAAACAAGATCACGTGGGAGAAACACATTCAGTGCCCAGGTAAGGCCTTTGACAACAAGCCAGTCTTGACTGGGACTGCCAAGCTTTATCTCCGTCAGCTCAGTTATTAGATGCAGCCCAAGAGCTGGGACTGCTTGCTTAGGTGAAGTTGAAACAATACCAGTTATGGCTGCCAACCCAAAAGCAATCTCCTTTGCCAACAGGGAAGAGGATGGCGTGAATTAATTTAGCCTTTCCCAAACTGAGGTCTTGGCAGGGATTTCTGGGTCTGCAGTCCCAAAATAACTGAAATGCATCACATTTGAGAAGGCTGAACTACTAGAACTTGCCACTCATGCTCAGCTGCTCTACATCGCCATCCTATCAAAAAAAGGTTAAGATGTCACGAAGCCTTAAGCAAGACAAGATCTCCTAGCTAAGGTCTTCTAACCTTATACTACTCTTTTATTATCATAAAGAGGGATATTTATCACCCCAACTGCCCCCACAAAATATTTTGCACCCAAAACTGGGACTAGAGTGAAGAATCCTTCTCCAGAAGGGAAAAAAAATCTCTCTAATAATTTCCTGCAAAAAAAATGCCCAGGCATCTTTTAGAAGTTGCACCTATTTTCTTTTATTTGCTGTGCTTCCCACATTACTAAAATTCCTGAATCTGAAACACCACTGTCCCACCTCCAGTTCTAGTGTTATGGGTAATATCAACCCATTCTAAGCATTCCCCCCACACACACACAAAAGAGACATTCCCTTATGCTCCCAGATACCCATTAGATTAAAAAAGATCTCTAGTAACTATCCTCTAATCCTCAATATACTTGGAAGCTGTCTTACTGATCCTGTTGAGATTGTAACTTCTAATCTAGAACTTAATCTTCTTAGACAACAGGAAAGATCAGGATGGGGGCTAAAGAAATGGGATAATGTCCCCAAATCTTTTCATTCATTTCTACCTCTTACATTACAGTATAAGGGACTTTTTCTCCCTATAGAATGAGCCAGAGGCAACCTACTTATGCACTAATTCACCATTGGTTCTACAGAAATTAGGTTTCAATGAGAGTAAGTGGGGAAACGAGATATTTCTTTTTTCCTTCTGCAGCTTCAGAAAATAAAAATGGCAATTTAGGTATCAAATGGAATCTGAAGACTGCAAAAAGTGGGTGGGTGGGTGGGGGCTTATGAATGACATTCCTTACCAGAAAAAAAAGCACCAATTACAGTACTGCAGCCAAAGGAAATTCTCAGGAACTTTAAAGGCAGCAAACATTCCGGAAGCAACTTCACTATTCCCAGTTTAGACTGCTCCCAAATGTCATGCAGCCCAGTATTAATCTGGAATTTTTTGTCAATCTCTGAATTTAAGCATAATGACCAGGAAAGTTACCAAGGACAAACAAGGATGAAGACAGTTTAAATTATAGCGCATCTAGTTGAATTAAGATCTGCTGGGCTGCAGAGACCTGGAAAGCAGCCAACTCTCTTGGCTGGTTAAGGCAAACATCTTCATCATCTTGTTTCTGATTTGGATCTAAGGGAGCTACTGCCAAACTCTAGGCTGAAGCTGCAGAAGGAAAAAAGAGACCTCTTGTTTTTTTCCTCTACTCCTGCCCTCTCCTTTACAACACTATTCCTTCCCATTTTTTAACAGGTAAGCAGCAGGGTTTGAAAATCTGCCAGATCACACCATGAAGGGTGGAGCAGGGAATCCCAGTGGAGGAAGCTATGCATATGTGCAGCTGTCCCTCCCAGGAATATTAAAACAGACCATCCCAGGTGAGTCATAGAGAATAAATAATGCTTCAAGGCACAAGACAGCACTGAAAGTTACGAGAACATCAAGCTGGCGAACTTCCAAATGGGTCTGGAGAAGGGAAAGGTGTGTCATGTCTGTTTGCAATATATGTCACTAGTTTACCCATGTGAAAACCTGGGAGTGGCTGTAGATAATATTGGAACATTGCCAACATGTTAGTCTTAGATACAAAGCTAGAGTTCGTCAATTTGTTCATTTCATGAGGACATTAGACTCAATGGAGAGCTTACAATAAAATTGCATAAGAGCTCTTTGGATATAAAGACGTCACAGTGCAGGAAGCGGGGAATTTGATCACATTAAAACAGATTAATACGTATATGAATAGGTTATGATATATGAAAGATCCCTGTGGTGAGATGGAGTGAACACTAAACCAGTGCTTTAACCATTTTTGTGGCTAAGAACAGGCTCAAACTCAGTGTTTCAAAATCAGGTTGAGTAATGTTTGTAGAGAAGGTATTTGCTGTTAAAATGAACTAAAATGTTTATTCTTAATCCCAAACTAAAGCATCCAACCTACAAATCACTTTCACAAAGAAATCCAAACCCTAACATATACGAGTGCAATTATATGGGGTGTGGACAATCCCAATAGGTTTTATTTCTAAAGAAATTCAGCAATATGGATAACTGAGGAAGTCCCCTCAATGACCCTATTTCTCTTGTACTATGATGACATTGTTACCTTAAAACAAATGCAATGTCAGATCTTGCATCAAGTTCAGCTATTCATAAATTTTCCTTGGCAGCTTTACAGCAGCTAATCAGTGTCTTCTTCGAAAATACATAAGTGTGTGTGTGTTTTTTTAACTTCCCTATCCAGTCTACAGTGCAAGTAGTTCCTGTCAGCCTCTTATACAATTAAGCAAGGTTAGCTAGGGTCTGCTATCTGGTGTGGTTAGTGGTGGTGGACAGATTAGTCTCAGAATAAAATGAAGAGGAACCACTTTTGATTTTGCATGTTCAAGGGTTGGCATACTCGCATTATTTAATTTTTAGTTTACCTAGGGCACATCCAAAGATGCAGGAAACAGCAGTTGGCATTCGGGCCTCATGACTTAACCAGAATTTTTACATGCCCCCAAGATCTTAGAGCCGTTCCTCGCTCAGTTTAATGAATAGAAGACGCGACAATAAGCTTAGCAGGTCGGACGAGTCTCCCCAACGTGTCCCGTTGGCACATGGTTCCCCTGCCCTCCTCTCGTCTCACCTCCGCCCCTCACGCTTTGCCCTTCCCCTCGTTCTCCATTGGTTCCGATTCCTCCTCCACCCACTACCAAAAACCACCCAAACGCCCGCCCAGGAGGGAGGAGACAGGGTACTGTTTCTTCCTGAATGATGACGTTCGAAAATAGGCGTGGTTAAAGATGTAATCGAGGCGGGATAGGCCAATGGGTGGCAGGGGCGGGGCCGGTGAGGAAAACAAACTTTGCACGTGGCTGAGTCCGAACACAGGACACGTGAGACCCTCAGTGGGGGAATCCCGAAAAAAAGGGTGGGATTCCAGAGGGGGCAAAGCGATTTCAAATGTCGAGGACGGGAAGATCCCCGGGAACGGTATCTCGGGGCGATAAACACAGTGGCGACGTGGGAATATCGAGGGAGATTACGAATTTCCTGACTCTCTCAGACGAAAGTTCATTGAAAAATAATTGTGAGGCGCAACAGGAAAGCAAAACAGCTCCATTCTCTTCCGGACTGCCCTCGTTCGCCATCTGCCCCTCAATTCAAAGGACAAGAATGGGCGTCGCCCTGCGAATATTAGTGACCCAAGTCGTTGGCTCTACCCTTTCCGCCCCTTAAGAGGAGGTTGATCTCCTCCCTTAAAACTGATATCTAAACTTTGCTTCCCTTTTTACCGATCCCCAAGAGGGAGCCAGAGTGCACGTGTGGCAAATTAAATGATCTTTGACCGGGAGACGAGAACAAGGTAGAAGAAGGGATCTAAGCGATTTTCCTCCGGACTTTCCAAAGTATATTCTGTGGAGCTGGCGGTTCGCCAAGGCTCCTTTATGCTATGTAGGTTCAGAAGCAACTTCATACATAACCGCCTTATTTGTGTGTGTGTGTGAGCTCTGCTTATCCTTCCAGCTTATGCTGATAAAACAGACCCCGGTTAGCTGGGATGCTAGTGCACAAACCAAAACATATCGGAGGAGGCTGAGCTCCGACACTGGACTTTGTCCTACACAAAATGGTATCAAGGGTACGTGTGCGAATGAGGAGCGTTAAATCACTGGATTTTTTTAATACAGGAAAATTAAATCGATGTGGGAATCCGATAGATGAAAAGCAGGGGCTTACCTGGGGCATTGTTGTTGTCATCCAAAGTTGCCATCCTGTTCAGATGATAGTTGTCATTCATATCAAGCGACGACACGAGTTGAGATTCGATTGGTGAAGAGGGAGGAAAGCAAAGGGCTCTTTTTCCCCTCCTCCTTTCTTCTTTCCCCCCTGCCCGAAGTTATGTTGTGATGCACAAGAAACTCATCTTGCACGGGATGATGGCGACTTGGTTCTTTAAACTTCGTAATTTGCACCGGCACTCAGATTAGAAAGAACTGGAGCTTGGCTGCGCGTGCAAAGATTCTCTCACGCCAGCCAGGAGCTCGATTATGCCGCTGCCTCTCCCTTCGCCTGCAAAATGTTAATCTGCCAAAGCTCACTCTCTCCTTGCAGCTGCGCAGACACCAGCACGCGGCTCAGGAACATCCACCATGTGACTCCTAGGGAGAGCCTCGTGTCCCAGTGACACACTTTCTACTAATGCTGCAGCAACAGCAAGCACATTGCACTGGGCTTCTTTACAGGACTTGAACGCAAGGGTGGCAGGGAGTTGTAGTTTCCCCGTACATCTTTTTTTTTTTTGCGCTTGCGCAGCTTTTGGTTACGCTACATCCCTAAGCAGTGACTTTGCTTATTATTTTTCTCCCGCCCGCTTGGCCGGAGAGATCAAAATTGTTGAACCTTAAGCATACACATAGTGAAAAGAGGGAATATCCATGAAAAACGTGATGCTTTAACGTAATGTGTGATAAGAAGCTCTGCTCACCCACCCACCCCCGGCCCTCACCACAACTGACTGCCAAAGTAGGGTTGGCAAAAGATAGTGCTGAAATAGGGATTTTTTTTCCCAGAATAAGAATGGACCTTCTCCAATACAGCCGTTTCCTCCCGAGTTTTTCCTCCTTACAGTAGCAAACATCATCCTGTTTTGAAAAATAATTGGTGCTTTTTGATGATGTTTTTGATCACTATTCACACAGATACCCAATAGTTTTGTGCTGCCAGCCATGCTGTCAAAAAAGTGCTCAAATGGAAGTGGGGTGTTGCATCTCTATTATCAGTATTAAACAAGATTGAGCATCATACATTCCTCCAGAATTTGTTGGAATTCCAAATCCCATCAGGTTGGCTGGTGATGCAAGTAACAGACTAACTGGAGATCAGCATATCCAGCCCTCTTTTTGGGTAGCAGTATTGTAGCAGCCAAGTGTTTTATACTTCACATGCGTTAGAGCAACTTGAGGAAATTTATTTCTGGCTTATGGACATCAAATGCTGTGTTATGCTAATTTGGCTTCTCTGAAAGTGGTGTTTAAAATGATATTTGCAGGGATTTATTCTTAATCTGAAGCAGCTTTCATCAACATCACCCATAATCTTAAAACATGCTGGCTGCAGAGTTCTGGGAGCTGAAATTCAACCATCTTAAAAGTTGCTGAGGTTGAGAAACTCTGATGTAAAGACAAACCAGGATCAAGACGTGTACTTAACTCTAAGAGTAAAGTATGATATTATGGAATTTTCAAACTATACCTCATCAAAAGCTGAGCAGCTATTTCCTGGTTTGCAGGCAAAAGTTGCTTCTCCCTCTTCCTAGGCAACATTACTGTCTTTCCTCAACTGGTAGCTTCCTGATGTGCTAGTGAAAGAACTGCTGGAGTTGAACACAGCATATCTGGAGAATAATAACTTCCCTTTTTAAAAAAATAATGAAAATAGAGGAGCTATTTTATCCTCTCTGGGGTGGTATGCAGGGGCGGGTTCCTAATTTTTTTACTACCACTCTGTGGGTGTGGCTTATTTTGTGGGTGTGGCTTGCCAGCCATGTGACCGGGTGGGCATGGCTTGCTGGCCATGTGACCGGGTGGGCATGGCTTCTCGGACTGCTGAAGGGAGGGGAACGGAGATAGCTCCTGCCGCCCATTCCCCCGCCCCTCAGCAGCTCGAGAAGCCTCGAATGTGTGAAAATGCCTAGGATCATCACCACGCATTCATGGCTTCTCGGACTGCTGAAGGGAGGGGAATGGAGATAGCCCCTGCCACCCATTCTTTCAGTGTCTCACGCACTCCCTCAGCCATCCTCCCCTGCTTGGACTCTCTGTGGGGTAGGAAGGCAGCGCATGCGCCGTGCCGGAAGCTCGGCTTCTGGGCATGCACAGAAGAAATTTAAAAAATAAAAATAAAAAAACATTTTTTTAATGGCGGCGCCCAGGCACCGGCAACCGACCGCACCGGTACTGTGACGTCACCAGCGGGCCGCTACCGGTGCTATAGAGTGGACCGCACTGGTAGGAACCCACCACTGGTGGTATGATACTGTGGTAACCAACCTAATAACACTCAGATATTTTTGATCTGAACTCTCATCAACGCCAGAATCATGACCAATGACAAGGGAGTGTAAGAACTGTAGTCCAAAACACCATAGGTTGCCTACCCACCCTTTAATATGTTCCATACTGTCTGCTCAAGAGTTTCATTAAATGCCATGTGCCTTGTGAAGCAACACACCTTTGGCTGCATTCCTGCACTTGGATTTAGGTCCCATATTGTAATCAGGTCTTCCTTAAGGGATGTTACTCACTTCACTGAGACCTGGGAGAGTCTAGAGCAATTGCTGAGTAAGAGAAGGCAGGCACTGTGAAACAATGTGTACTGTATTTATGGTTCAGAGGAATGCATGCCACTGAAGACAGGGGAAACCAGTGGTTTATTGTTATCTGCCCACTCTGGTTCCTTTTTTAGTACAGACCAGTTGAACTAGAATAAACACATTTTCCAAAAGCATGCTTTAGACAGCGCCTACTATGAAAGTGTGACTTGTGGAAAGTAGCACAATTCCCAGCTGTTTTCTGAAGGCATGTGCCTCACCATGATACCTACTATTTATATAGCTCATCTTAAATATTAATAGCATCTTCCTTATAATAGTTGTGGCCTCATTGCAAGTCAGGATAGTATCATGGCAGTAGGGAATCTGAACATTAAAGACCTGCCTAAAGATATTTAGACATTCTATATGTTGGTTGAAATTTAAAGGAGAGGATTTCTCATAAGAGATAATAGTCTGAGCCACAATGGTAAGATATTAGCTACAAGCTCCAGTCTGATGCCCTCCAGGAGTTTTGAGACTGCAACTTCTAGAATTACCTTAATTCTCGGAGCAGTAATACTCTAAAAGGCATCAGATTGGAGAAGAATGATCTCATAGGGAAAAATTTGCGAAATTAACCCAGCAATCATACACCTGATTGGGAAAAAGCTGCATGCATCGATCTGTCTACGGCAAGGCATAGGTGGAGCACCATTGGCACAAATCATAGTGTCGTAGCATAACACAGCATTCTTCCAATATGATAGGGCAATATTGACCAAGTGTCTGGTAATTAAACTGCATATACATTTTGGGAACTCCCTTTCCACAGAGAGTTCAACAAGGATTTAATCAGAAGATGAACTACTAGCCATTGCATTTTCCAAAAAGTACAAGATGTTTACTGCAATGACCATTTTAGTTTCCTATGTCAATTTAACCTGAAGGGCCCACTAAATTTGAGCCACAAAAATCTGGATGACCATTAGATGGCAGTAGAGTTAGAGTTTTCTGTATTTCTTTGTGCCTTCTAGTGGTCATTTGGATTTGTGAACCCCAGATCTGGTAGTCCAACATGTGGAGATTTTGCAAACCTGAATTTTAACCAACATGTAACCTACAACACAAGTTCTCATCTCTCTGAACCTAAAATAACGATCAACCCAAGTTTGGAGAACAAGTTAATACTAAAACTAATTTAAGGGTTATGCCCACCTCAGTATGACATATTTGATATTTAAAATATACAGTTTGGGATTAGGTTGCCTTTAATTTGTTTCCATCAAGTTCATTCATATTTGTGCAGTGCATTGTAATTTACGATTCAAAATAATATGTGAATCCAGGCTATTTTCATCAGGATATTAAATCTTATTTTAATAATAATTTATTAAAAATTAGAGATACCTAGGTTTACATAACTTCCCTAACCACGAGGAAGTATTGTAGTAGTAATAGTAGTAGTAGTAGTAGCAGCAGCAGCAGCAGCAACAACAACATGCATTTTTTTTCCTAATGATCAGTGGACTAATTTAGACATGATCGAGTTGCTAAATCAATCCACTGGTCATTATGTAAAAAATACGACATACCTGTATCCGAAAAGTCATGGGAGCACAAAGTGGAAAAAGTTACCGAAAAGGAGACGGTGAAGATCTTGTGGGACTTTTGAATACAGACAGATCATCATTTGGAACACAACACACCAGATATCAGGTTGTCGAGGGCCGAAGAGTACAGGTTATTGATTTCGCTGTACCAGGAGATGCCAGAGTCGAAGAAAAAGAACTGGAAAAAGTTATGAAATATTGTGACCTGGCCATCGAAACTACACGGCTATGGATGAAACATGTGACAGTGATACCCATTGTCATTGGGGCACTTGGTACCATGTCCAAGAATTTCACAAAATAGATCAAGAAATTGCAGCTTCCTGCAATAACACCAGCGGAACTGCAAAAAACTGCGTTACTCAGAACATCATATATTTTAAGAAGATATTTGGTTGATACCTAGGACCCAGCAGCAACCCACATCAACCATTAACACTAGTCAATGGTATTTGTAACACATTTTTAAATGTTCAGTTGACTGAGTTTCATATTTAATTAATTAATTAATTAAATATAATAATAATAATAACATAATAATAACATAATAATAAAATAATAAAAATAATAAAAATAAAACATCCAGATTTGCCTATCCCAGGTTCTTGATAAGGATTCGATAGGTACAAAAATGCCAAACCCAGACTGAACATCTGACTGGCTGTGCGAATAATAACAACAAAACAACAACAACAACAGGTCCTAATGCTAAGATGGTTGTTGGTTAATGGGGAAGAGGAAGCTGTAAATCCACTGAACTGCATTCTTCACAGATAAAACTTTCACATCACAACATTTCCTGCACTTCTTGGTCTCATCTCTGGTCTGGTGATTAATTTCCCCCATTCTAGCATAGGCATTATCTGGAGTCATAAGACAAACTTGTCTGCAACGCAAACTCTGTCTCTCACAGACTTGCATAAACATCATGTTGAAAGAAGATATGCTTATAACTGCCAACTAGGGTATTTTAATCTTCATGTCTTGACTGTGAGGGACAAAATGACCCAGTTGTTCATGGAATTGTCCCAAGTTGTACTGACCCAACTCATACAAGTTGTCTGTATGCTTGATCTGATTTTTATCTTGAAGCAGATATTTCACAGTCTGAAGGTAGAAGACATTTCTACTATTATTTCTTCATGGTCAAATCACTTTTTGGTCATCCTGAGATTTAGTATCTCTGAACTCCATGCGGTGGTGGAAGCATTAAGATGGTTCACCCGAGGTGCCTTATGCTTGGGCAACCAATGATCTAATGGCAATTTCACTATGTCCATGATCGATTACTGGAATTCAGAGCTGGCTTGGATATTGGATGTGATTGCTCCTAAACAATCTACTCCTGTTTGCTGATCCAGGAATGCTTCTTGAATTATGCAGGAACTTTGGAACTATTCTGGAAACTCCCATAGTACACATTTGAGTTAGGAAATCATATTGTGAAGCTAAATGAGTAGGGAAGGAAAGAAAGTCAATAGAGAATATCCTGCCCCAAAAAGAGAGATCCTACTCCCTGTTAACTATCCTCTTTCATTTTGGAATCTTAACTTTTTGGGGTGTGCTACTGAATATGTTGATGATGGGATTGTTGTTATTATTATTTGATCTTACATTTTATGGTTTTATGATATAGTTTATATGATCATCTGAAGATTTAGTCTGAGATCTGAACCCAATGTACAGGTAGTTATTAGCCAAAAGAGTGATCTTCTACTTTGTTGCATGCTGAGAAGTTCCATGGGTTGTGTTCATATGATCTAATACAGTCAACTGTTGGATTAGGAAATATGTTTTGAATAAGTGCCCTTCCCAGTCATTCAAACTGTGTGAAAACTGTGACAATAATTTAAGCCTAAGCCTAAACCAGTCAAAAGTGGGACACTTGCCCAAATTGCCCTGCCTACTCAGATTTCCAAGAAAAAGTACTGGACTATGGAGAGACAGGAAAAGCCACATTTTCCACAATGGAACCTACTGCTGAATACGCCTGCAAAACCTTCTTATCCGCAGAGGTACCCAAACCACAAACACCAGTCAGGCTGCTGTGCTCACACCTTCTACAAGACCTTGGAGCCAGGGAGAACTCCAAAACAAAGCCCAGGTGGAGCTTCTCACACCTATACTCTGACAATATTCAAATGCAGTATGACAAGTTGCCAAATGCAGGTAAGCCAGTTCAAACAACATGGCTCAGGTGTCCTGAGTAGATAATGGGGAAGCTTTAAGTGCTTGTTGGGCTGCTTTCTGGGGCCTGTCAATCAGGATGCCAAGCACGTGCCTTAACATTTCTACACATTCCTCTCATCTAATTTTCGGGGTTGCCTTATGTCCCTGTAGAACAGGGGTCACCAAACTTGGCAACTTTAAGACTTATGGACTTCAACTCCCAGAATTCTCCAGCCTGGAGAATTCTGGGAGTTGAAGTCCACAAGTCTTAAAGTTGCCAAGTTTGAAGACCTCTGCTGTAGAGATTCAGGGTATGGTTCAGGGTAAATGTCTCTTTCATTCTTGTTTTTCCTCACATTGAAGGCTTTGTTTCCCTTACCCTGGGTATGGAAATAGCTTTCTTCTCATGGGGCATTTTGGAGGGATTGCTTTGCCTGGTTAAAATAATTCCTTTTCCATAGATATATGCTTAAACCACAGGCTCTTACTGGGTTATTTCCATCCAGTCTGTATTTTGAGCCAGTATTTAGCCCTATAGCCTATGATTAATGTGCACACTATGATTCCACAGCACACATAACCAGTATGGTTAAAAAAGTATTGCACAGTACATTATGTTTCATTAATATTAGCTTTTGTTCAGTTTTTGTGTCTCAGTGTGTTGCACTAACCCAGGCTACCTATTTAATTTGTAATGGATATATACTAAATGGATTAATTCAATAAGTGCATTGCATAAACATAGCCAATCTGACCTCTTGGGGTAAATGTAGCAATAACAGAATGGAGTGCACTCCTGCTTTGAGCATCTGATCCTGAGCTACTGCAGTCTCTCTCCAAGTTTCTGGTCCTCAAGGAAGACTTCCCCAAAAGCTGAGAAAAGGGCTGGCAGGCTGAACAGTAGGAAAGGCAGACAATCACCAAATACCAGCAAAGAGATACAGAAAACTCAACCCTTTGCTGCTGACGGTCATCTAGATTTTGCAACTCAAATCTGGTAGCCCTAACCCAGGTTAACACTTACCAAGCTTAAATTGTTCCAACCAATTTAGCCTCTTGGTCTTTAACTGGCCTCTTCAAACATGTGTGACACAAAACCCCAAGTCCCATGTTGGTCTTTGTTCAGTGGTGACAGATTCCGCGGACTGAGAGGATGAAACCTACTAGAATAGGTCAACGGTCATGAAGGCGGTCTCTGCAAGTGATGTGGTACGCTAAGAGCACGGCAAGACGCGAAAGACGCCCTGGTCAACCACTGCGCCCAGCCCATCTCCAACTGTCTCGACTCTTGTCCTGCTATTTGGAGTAAGATGGAATCTGGGAAGAGAGAGTGAGGCTGACTATGCGCACCTCTCCCTCACTTTAACCCAATTCACGCGCAAGTCTTGACATCCTCCCCCCCCCCCGATGCCAAGGTCCTCTTTGAACATGATGGACAAACATCATCATCATCAGTGGTTGGATTCTATTTTTTTTACTACCGGTTCTGTGGTCGTGGCTTTGTGGGTGTGGCTTGGTAGGCGTGGCAGGGAAAAGATACTGTAAAATCTCCATTCCACCCCACTCCAGGGGAAGGTTACTGCAAAATCCCCATTTCCTCCAGATCAGCTGGGACTCGGGAGGCAGAGAATAGATGGGGGCGGGGCCAGCCAGAGGTGGTATTTACCGGTTCTCCGAACTACTCAAAATTTCCGCTACCGGTTCTCCGGAACTGGTCAGAACCTGCTGAAACCCACCTCTGCCTTTGTAGTACAAATGAATATAGAATGTTTTACATGGGCAACAGCCTTCCAGTTGCATCACTTTTGATTTTGCATGTTTGAACTAGCTTTGCCAGCTATTTATAAAATTTGCAGGCAGGTGCAAGTTTGAGAAAGAAGTAAACAGATTAACATCTTGCCTAACTTTTAAACTGTTTTGACTCCCACTATGCTGCCAGATTTTGCCTATCTGGTATCTTTATTTTTCAGTTTTCTGCATTATCTCAATTGATTATTTCCAAAAAATGAAAGATGTTGAGAAATCTTGTAAATGTGTATACAACTGTGAGTGCAGTTCTGATATTGGGAAAGTAGTATTCAACTGCAAAACAACACGAAGAAATTTTTAAAAGTGCGCATTTTTTTTGCCAGATTACTATATAAGTTGACGTATTTGCTGACTGAGTGAAAAACTTTCACTACGTTACACAAACTTGCTGGATCAGGACAACTTGCCCCAAAGATTACAGAACAAAGGACAATCAGAAATTAGATATGCCCTTTTGCTTGTTTTCTCTTAGCTAGAGTTGAGGGACATCCTTTTGGCAAAAGAATATTTGCTTTTTCAGTGTTAATTGAAAGTACCCTTAATACTCAGAACATCCCAATGCATTAGGTGCATTTTTATATCGTCATTGGTACCATCTATTGGCTATCAGGACATCCTGTAGCAGAGTTCCATAGCCCATGGTATTTTGCATGATGAAACAGTTGTGTTTTGTATCTTCTCACCACCTTGTTTTATGGGACTTGAAGTAGTCACAAAGAAAAGGTTTCAAATCTTTTCTTTTAAAAACTGGATTTCGTAAAGTTCCTGGAATTATTTGGCTTTTCTTTGTTGCACATACCTTAATGCAATAATTCAGACCATAGGTAGTGAACCGCTTGTCATTTTCAAATTATATCATTCAATAATTTCATTTGTTTGTAGAAGATTGCAGCCAGTCCTCGTTTAGTGATTGCTTTGTTTGGCAACCATTTGCTGTGATGTGGCAATGATAAAATAAATTTTGCAAGCCAATCCTCATATTTACAACCTCTGCAGGCTGTAAAGCAATAAAAAGTCAAGCTAAGATTATAAGCACAGACATGGTTTTACTTAGCGACCACTTTGCTTAATGACTGCTGGTTCCAACTGGATCACTAAATGAGTACCTCCTGTATTTCTGTGGGCTGAAAGACTGCATTTGAAAAATAGGTAGGCCAGCAGTTTAAGAAATGAGTTTCTTAAGGCCCACTTTTTTCTCTATATTTTCTATCACTCTATGCAAAAAAAAAAATTACCCTGGGTTTTGTCTTGATCCACCAGGTATCGTATAAGGGATGCTGATGGGCCATGACCCTCTGCAGTAAGGGTTGTGATTTCTAAAACAGTACTGGTCGTTATCGGTTATATTCAGTGACTGTTCGAAGTTACAACAGCACTGAAAAAGTGATACTTATAACTAATCCTCAAAGTTCTGGCCATTGCAGTGCCATGTCACATGATTGCAATCTAGGTGCCCTGCACCTGGCCTGGATTTCTGACTGTTTCTGACGGTGATCATTTGTGATCTTCCACAAGCAAATGGGGAACTGGCAGAAAATCACAAGTCATGATCATGTGAGGTTCCTGCTTAATGACAGCAACTGGGGACTGCCGGAACAGATGTTGCCAAATGACAATCAATTGTCATGGTGCTTTACAATCATGTAGCTTAGCAAAGGAAATCCCCAATTACTATCATTAAACAAGGAATACCTAAATTTACAGCTTAATATTTTCTGCAACCCTAGCCAATTGTGTTGTGGCCCGCCAGCAGCCCATGCAGCTGGTAGCGGATCCCGCCGGAGAAGAGGCTGATGTGGTGATGCGCCAGCGGCCTGTGCAGCTGGCACCTGAGTCGGACAGTGAGTAGGCTGGTGAGGACTCAGTGCCAGAGGCAGATATTCAGCTAGGGCCTTCTGAACCTCCCATCAGTGATTAGGAAGGAGAAGCCTATTCTTAATGCACAGGCACACAGAGCTTCCAAAAGGCAGGAATGGTTCCTCAGAAGGAGATCTCCTCGGGAGTAAGGCTTGGGGCTAACTGGCCACTCCCCTAGCCTATTTAAGCGATGATGACGACAGCAAAAACTCTGCAGGAAACGACATTTCTTCGTTCATGTGCCTTCGTGTTCTGAAAACATCTGCTCAGCTTATCTGTTTTGGCATTCTTCCTGTGGACTGCTTCTAGGCATTTTGCCAACCCTTGTAAGCTTCTTGAGATATCCAGGACTATTTGCTTAGACTTAATTTATGACTTTATGGACTTCTGCTAGCTGTTAATGCAGTTTAATTAACAGCTAGTTTTTCAAGAAAAGACTGCTTTAACTTGTGTTTGTGTGTGTCAACTACTAAGCAAGCTTATTAGTAGTTGTTAATTGAGTAAACATAGGTTTGAACAAACTGTGTGTGTGCTGCGTTCTTGGTGGTCCGTAGCTGGGGCATAACAAAGTGTGATTTACTATACTCAACTAATCATGGCTTGCCATATATAAAACAGTGTGTTTCCCCCCTCAAATGCGGGGTCTGGATTCAAACCAATCTCTACTAAACTCACAGGACACCTTTCAGCAAATGATTCTCATTTCTGGCTGGACTTAACTAATCCTGGTTTAAAGACATGGTCAGTACTTGGATGGGAGATCAAAAGGAAATCCAAAGCACTGCAGAGTAGACTGAGAATACACACATACAAAGCAAAACTAATTCCATATTGCTGCCAAGGAAACTACTTAATCATATAGTCCTCAACTTACAACCATTCATTTAGTGACTATGTGAAGTTACAACAGCACTGAAAAAAGTGACCTATGACTGTTTTTCCAACTTACGATTGTTGCAGCATCTCCATGGCCACGTGATCAAAATTGGCAACTGGCATGTATTTATGATAGCTGTAGCATCCCAGATTAAGACCTTCTGCAACCTTCTGACAAGCAAAGTCAATGGGTAAGATTCAGGGATAGGTTCTAACTTACCTCGCTTCCGGTTTGCTTCCTTCTGGCTGCGCCTCGTGAACATGTGCACACTTTGTATAGTGCCAAAAAATCCAAAATAATAATAATTTTTTAAAAAGCCGAAAACAAGATGGCGATGCATGCGGTGCCGAAAAATCCCCAGAAATAAACAATCCCAAAACAAGATGGCGACGCATGCGCAGTGCTGGAAACTCAGCTTATGTGCATGCACAGAAGAAAACAAAACTCAGAAACCCCCCCCCCCCAAAAAAAAGATGGCGGCATCCACAGACCGGCACCGACAGAACCGGCTCCGTGACGTCACCAGCGGTTTGCTACCGGTTCTATAGAATTGGTGCGAACCAAGAGGAACCCACCTCTGGCAAGATTCACCTAACAATCTTGTTACTAACTTAACTGCAATGATTCGGTTAAGAGCTGTGTCAAGTAGGGTCATAATATGGGGCAAATTAGCAAGTATCTCACTTAGCAATAGGAAATTTGGTCTCAACTGTGGTTATAAATCAGGAGTGTCAAACTCGATTTCATTGAGGGCCACATCAGGGTTGTGTTTGACCTCGAGGGGCCGGGGTGGGTGTGGCTGGGGTGGGCCTGGCCAGCTCAAAGTCACTCATGTTGGGGGGCACCTATGGAGGCCCAAATGCTCTGCCAGTGAAAACGGAGCTCGGGAGGGCCGCGCGCCCCGCATGAGCTCCGTTTTTGGCTGCAACCGCCTCCTGCAACCCTCTTCCAGCAAAAATGGAGCTCTGGCAGAGGCCCCACGGACCAGTCCTTCGCTGTCTCCAGGGCAGCCCCACGGGCCAGATCTAAGCACCCTGCGGGCCAGATCTGGCCCCCAGGCCTTGAGTTTGACACCCCTGTTATAAATCAAGGACTACCTATATTTCTGTCATGATGTTATAATCATCAGGTATTGATGTTTACTGGAAGGCAACTTTACTTCCAGAGATGACTTGATTTGAGTTACCTCATTTCTTCATGCTAACTGGAAACAATATTGATTTAACCGTTTATTATGCATTTAACTAGCTTGATCGTGTTGAATGAGTCCTGACCAAAAGTTTTGTAATAACTCTTGAGTAGTTCCTAAATCCATTAAAGTGGAGGGTGGATCAGAGATCCGTATGCTGCAGAGACTACATGAGTAAGAAACAAACAGTAGCATGCTACAATAGTTAGGTGGAGAAAAGCAGTTAAAGGTGAAAGTTCTTTAAAGTAGATAATATTGCAACTAGATTTTTTAAGGCTGCAAAAAATGGTCTCTGCCCTGTGGAGAGAAGCTGGTTGTCTTCTACTTTGCACATCCTACTTTCGTTTCTCCAGCTTTTATTCAAAAGGGTAGCAAGTCAGACTTGAGAAAGGACCAACTCAAACTAATAAATCTAAGGACGTATACCTTTTTCAACAGCATGCCTTTTGGGGCTGCATTCCAAAAAGTGGCCAGGACCAGGACAAAATTCTGAAAACCGCATAGATCAATTTTAAGTTCTCTTGGGCAACCAAGCAGAAGTTGCTCCTAGTGAACTGCAATGGTTTTGGAGCAAGGATAAGGCCTAATGTGGAACAACCTGCTCTTCTGTTGCTGCCACAACATCTTAAGCATCTTGCCAGGCTTAATCTAGAAACTAAGACTGGAGACTTACAACATCTCTGAGATGCAATCAAATAAGCAGTGTGGTAGACATTAATTTTGCATCCAGGAAGAAACTAGTGGGGTGCAAAAGGACATCAAAGGAGGAGCGCCCACCTTATGATGATTTTGTGGGAACAGATGGAATGCTGTGCAACCAGTTAAGAGAATGATGAGTTTATGATCTTGCAATTAACTGCATTGTTTTCCTAGAGGATAAGATTCCAAAGAGTTATTAGGATCAAAGTTTCATGTATGTTTTAAGTATTGAAATATTTGCACAGGAGCATCTTTTACCTATGCAGCAGGTAAATCAGCAATTCAGCTTTAACCATTAAGGAACTTACGTTGAATGAAAATGCATAATGACAATGCATTATATACTTTTTTTCAAGTTTTAAAAAAGTTCCAGACTGTATTGTAGAGCAGCTAAACTGTCAAACTGTGCAAGGTACAGATTCCTGCCTGAAAATTTATGCTGGTTGTCAATTGGTTTTATTGGGCACAATCTAAGGTGCTGATAATAACGCTTAAAGCCCTGAATGGAAGTGTTTGGTTACCAAAAGCAAAAAATGTGGTTCAGAGTATATTACACATCAAGATGTCTTCCTTAACTTCATCTTCGATGTCTTTGGTATGTATGGAGGCTGCCCTCCAGATAAGCGCTTGCATCTTCACCTACCCCAATACTCCATTTTCCCCAAGCTTCCAAAACAGTGGGCAACTGAAAATCTATCTGACTCTTCCTCCCATTAAAAATATGTCAAGCACTTCCTGGCTGCAGAAGAGGCCTCCTTCTTGTGCTTTAGAGCTGATTTATCAGGCACATGCCACATTATTTCCTTCTATTTCATTGTAGGAAGAAGAGAGAAATATACCCTTAGGAGCTGTATTTAATTCCCACTCTCTCTCTCTGCTTCTAGGAAAGTACGGCAGTTCCAGACCCCCAATATTAGTATTAGTTTTATGTCTTTAATTTTTGTTAGCTGCCCAGGGACTCAACTAAAGTTAGGATCAAACAGCATGCTAAAGTCAAATTAACAAAACACAGTTGTTGAATTCAAATTACATGCTATATTGAATGAATAAGCCCTACTTACTGGTTTAACATGATAACTCCATTTGTACCAATGTTACAACAGTGGCAGCATTCCCACAATAAATAAGCTAATAGAATTTCCTTTGACAATCTCCACTCACGATCCCTCCCAAAAACACAAACTTTCTATCCTATCGGAATATTATTGAATGTTTACATATAACAGCATATACAAATAAATGCTATTAAAACTTTCTTTCCCTGTACAATTAAAGTATTTTGCAAGTGTTACTTTCTGCAATGTTGTTTATAACCCTACATGTAGATCAGAATTTTCTTCTGTAGCATTTCAATGTGCTTGTTCTTAATAATGGTCCAATCCTCATCTGTAGCTCCTAGAAACTCAACAACACAGGTAAAGATTTCTGGTATCTTAGAACTCTTCTTCTGTATGATGCTGAATATCCCATAAATTATATATGATTACGTTTTTCTAACATAGTGCCCCCTAAAGCATCTTCTAATAACAGGTATCTGAAGTGTATTACTAGCTCCCTGCGTTATGCAGCTATCACTACTACTGATGATCAATTGATCAACAATGGCCAAGGTTTTTTAGAATCTTCAACGTAATTTTTACATATACTAAATTAAAATCTGCTTTAAAATTATTCTTATTCACATGTACATAAACATGTATACGCTCTCAAAAGCCTAGGTCTGCAATGCAGTAAACGGTGGAGAAAAGCTTAATTGTTTTTCTGGGATCCTGGAGCAGCGCATACTAAAACTTTTCTGCTTCCATACATAGGAATAATTTTTTTCCCCTATTTCAGTATGCTACACTGCAACACTGCGTTTCTTGGACTGCAGTAGAGTCCTGTTCTTCCTCAGTCACGTTTTCCTCCTGCAATGCAGCGTTTGCTATCCAAAGCGAGATCCCTCCCCCCTGCGGCGTCTCGCTTCACTGAGAAGAATTAGCGCGCCTTTTGGGCCGTCGTCTGGCTCTTTCAAAAGTTAAGCCTCTGCCTGAGATATTTGGCATCTTGATCATTAAAGCGAGCGATTTCGCAGCAGCTTGTCTATGTCAACCGCCCCGTTTTCACTGAACGAACCCACCGCCGATCCACCCTCCCTGAAGGCTTCTGCATTAAGAAGGGGAGGCAGAGGGCGTAAAGGGAAGAGTTGGAAGAGGACTGCGGCAAGCCGTGCCAAGAAGTTTGGGCTCGCTGCCCGGCACGGAAGCTTGTTTGACCCTAGCAATCACGAGGCGATCTAAATTCTTTTGCACGGCTGGGGAGGCGAGAGCCGGGGCGAACACGCTCCTTCGAGCTTGCTCTACATTCGTGTCGCGCCTTGGTTGCTCCGAGGATGCCTCCGGCCGCGGGCGCTACTACCAGGAACGAAAGAAAAGAGGAAAGCACACCAAGCCCGTTCTCTCCCAGGGTTGGGTCAAGGCAGGCGATCACCTCGATTGGCTTCGCGGAAAGGAAGTGGAGCGGGGCAAGCCGCCCAAATAGCTCATGGCCGGACCTCGTGATCCGGCCGAGCCAAGGCTGCAACCGCGGCAGCAGCGACCACCAGGGGAAGGAGCTGGCTTAGCCGCGTGCAAAAGCCGCCGCTCCCTTTTCCCTCTCGCCTACAGCTGCTTACATAAACCAGGAGGAAAACCTGGCAAGGACTACAGAACTCAAAGTAGAGGTGGGCAGGCACGCGCATCCAAGGGGAACGGGCATTTTTGCCCGTAAGCAGTAGACCCGCGCCCGCAACCCATTGGCATATGTATCTGGTATTTTCAAAACTTTGGCCTGATTCCTATTTTTTTCAGAACATGATTTATTCCTTCCTTCCCTTTCTTCCTCAGGCAAGAAAGGGGAGTATGACAGCTTATTTCGAACGTTTATATGCTCCCTTTCCAAAAACTAAAATGGTTTAACAGAGCAAGTAATAATCATGCAATTTTTTAAAAAAAATCCAGTCAAAATGCTTTTGAAAAGCCAAATTGTTGCATCTTTGTTAGAAAAATGTTAGACTTTAAATATAAAAGAACATAGAAAATAACCTTGGAGATTAGAAGCCTCTGATCCCCCCCCCTACAAAAAAGCATCCCTCTACTGCCAGTAAACCTCAGAATAAACATACAATCCTAACACTTAGACTAGTACTTCATTGGCTACAGCAAATAAAGAAGCCACCAGAGTTCTCATAATAATCCACACTTAGGGAGGATCTCACCTGCTCAAGGCTGACCCATCCTTCCAAGGTCAGTAAAATGAGGACCCAGATTGTTGGGAGCAATGTAAATATACATTGCTTACTGGTGTAAACCGCTTAGAGCAGTGGTTCCCAACCTTTTTGTGATCGAGTACCACTTGGAGGTCCTGTACAGTCACAGCATACCACCTGGTTCCAGAGAAACTAAATTTCCATAATTGTACCGTTCCTTTTTTGGCCCCGTGCATCCAGCAACTGGATTCTCGGGCTGCTGGGACCAGGTGGGTGGCGTGTGGCAACAGTTGCAAATCGTTGCCAAATTATCTTGTGTTAGGCAGTAAACATTTTTGTGAAGTAAAAAATAACTAACAAAATCGTTCATGACCCTGAAAGTGTTCGCGTACCACCTGGAAGGCCCTCGCGTACCACTAGTGGTACACGTACCACAGGTTGGGAACCACTGGCTTAGAGAGTGCTTGCACTGTGAAGCGGTATATAAATCTCACTAAATAAATAAATAAATGAATGAATAAATAAATAAATAAATTAAATAAATAAATAAATAAATAAAAAATAAATAAATAAATAAATAAATAAATAAATAAATAAATAAATAAATAAATAAATAAATAAATAAATAAATAAATATGCTGACTCCGTAAACTGCTTAGAGAGGGCTATAAAGCACTGTGAAATGGTATATAAGTCTAAGTGCTACTGCTATTGCTATTTTCCCAGATTTCACACATCCTCAAAGCCCAGGACTGGAGCACCTCAATCTACATATCTAAACATCAAGGTTTGCTTGTCATTATATATAACTCTACTGTTAGACTTACAGCGATGTGGGCTGCGTTCAACCATTGTATGCAGTTGAATTAATAAGGTACTCTACTGTCAGCAGATGCCCTTTTGTGTATATTTGTGTCCAGGCTTAGAAAATCGGACCAAGAAAATTATTATAACAGTTTGAAGAAAAGAATGCTGTGGTAATGACAGTTCCACAGGGAATATATGCCACTGTCTGGAACATCATTGGGGAAAACTTTCTGTTGGGTCCACCTAACAGAGGCCCTTCCAAAAAAGCTTTTCTGCAAAACTTAATAAGTGATCCAGAGTGAGAAGAACAGCTTCTCACAATAGTCAGGTTCTAAAAGCAACGTTTTGCAATGGGAAGTCAAGGCTAACCTACCAACTAGCATGTGACACAGGAGTCCAGACCTGATGTAATGAAACTGCATAGGCTACCACTGAGGAATGTCTAGATCAGTGTTTCTGAATCCTGGCAACTTTAAGAAGTCTGGATTTTAACTCCTAAAATTCCTCAGCCAGCATGGCTGGTCAGGGAATTCTGGGAATTGGAGTGAAGATACCTTAACGTTGTTATGGTTGAGAAACACTGGTCTAGAAGGTTCAAATGGCCAAAATATAGCAGCTATGTGGCTAACGACAGAAGTGTAAAAGTTAGTGGCCCCAACCTTGTGCATCCTTAAAACTAACAAATTTATAATTGAATTGTTATGCCAAAATAAGTTTCATCAATGTTAGGATATAATATTGGAATCCTTCTATGTAAGAATACATAGAATTGGATTGCTTGGGTGACATAAACATATCTAGATCCAACATTGCCATCTGCATTACTTTTGACTAAGCTTAATCATCAAATGTTCTCCTCTGTCCACTGTGTTTATTCTCTAATATGGTTTGTTCTTTTGTATAAAATGACTGAGTGAACCAAGGCCCCACATGCAATCTTTTTTTGTGTGTGGTTCCCTTGGAATTTCCTCTGAACGGAAAAGCCAAATATTTGCAATATTTGTAATGCTGAAGTTAGAAACACTCAATGATTGCAGAGAAAGCCAAGAAGGCTCAATGCTATACCAAATCAAGAAACCTCTCCAAAAAAAGGACTGGGAGGACAAAAAAAAAAAAAAAAAAAAAAAACAACCCCAACATCCCTGTAATCTACACCTAAACCTCTAGCAAAGGCTCACTCACTCTTCATCAAATATTGCACAACTTCTTTTGATGCTCCTTATCATCAAAAGTGTGTCTATTCCTGATATAAAATATCTCCTTCCATCACCTGCTACTAGACATGAAACATACTGTAGGAATAGCTGTGCACTGGAAATAAAGACTAAATTAACTAATCAGACAAAGTTAACTACAGATTGAAATTTCTGAACATTCCCACTGAATTTGCATAATCACTATTAGAAGACACACTGGCACCCCATACCTTCCTTATGGGACCAGGAAGAAGTAGAAATGAATGTCAAACTGGGAGAGATGCCGTGGATATGGGCCAGGCACAATTCCCTGGTGCTCATTCTTCTCTGGAGCAAACCCAAAAGGATCTCTTGGTAGAGTGTCCTTTTTCTTAAGGCCGAAGGACATTAACTGCAGAGCCATTCCTAAGGGACAAAATGCAGAGAAGAGCAACAAAGGTGATAAGGCATAAATAACACAGCTGGGAGGGACCTTCGTCTTCTACTCCAACTCCCTATTCAGGCAGGAGACCCTATGCCATTTCAGACAAATGGTTGAAGGACTGAAGGCTAAACTATAAGATGAAGAATCATCTTGTATAACAAAGAGAAGGCCTAAGTGTGATATGTGATAGCAGTCTTCCAATATTTGAGGGTCTGTCACAGAGAAGAGGGGGTTGACTTATTCTTCAAAGCACCTGAGGGCAGGACAAGAAGTAACAGGTGAAAAATCATTTAATAGAGATCCAATCTAGAACTAAGGAATAATTTCCTGACAGTGAGGACAATTAATCAGTGGAATGGTTTGGCTAGGGAAGTTCTGGATGTTCCATCGCTGCAGATTTTCAAGAAGAGATGGGGACAGCTATTTGTCTAGAATGGTATAGGGTCTCCTACTTGAGCAAGGGTTTGGACTAGAAGACCTCCATGGACCCTTCTAACACCTCCTTCCTCTTCTTCCTCTTCCTCTCCCCCACACAGACCAGTGGGGTACTGTGTTCTGGACTAAAATTGGAGACCTGTCCTCTGTTAGCACTAGAAACTGACTTTGTAGGTTATCTAGTCCAACACACACACCACCCAAGCAGGAGACCCTACACCATTTCTGACAAATGGCAGTCCAATCTCTTTGTGAAAGCCTCCAGTGACATGATCTTGTACTGGGCACTCTCCCAAACTAAGAACAGTATTGGATTCTGCAAGACACTGGATAAAAAGCAAATTGCATCATGCATTGATAGCTTTGCTGTCAAATAGGCAAGCGCCCTAGGTGTAGCTTTCCCTAGATGACCTAATAGGGTTTATTTACATTGGAGTCAGCAGTCTGGTCAGGTATACTTTTAGGTTAGGAATACTTTTGAAAGCAGTTCTGATAATATTTTACAAAGTAGGGCATAGTTATCCATGTATCGATTTGATTATGTGCCATCAAGTCATTTTTAACATATTTTTATCCCACCTTTATTATTTTTATAAGTAACTCAAGGCAATAAACATAGCTAATACTTCTTCCTCCTATTTTCCCCACAACAAACTTTTGAGGTGACTTGGGCTGAGACAGAGTGACCAGGCAAAAGTCACCCCGGTTAGCTTTCATCCCTAAAGTGAGATTAGAACTCAGTTTCTGGTTTCTAGCCTAATGCTTTAACTACTAGACTAAACTGGCTCTCTTTTTTGACTCCTAACAACATAGACAGATTTCCTCCATAACAATCTATCTCTAACTTGTTCTTCCATGTCTCCCAATAGTGCTTTCATTGCCACTGTAAGTAAGTCCATCCACTTGTGTTGTTCTTCTCTTTCCTTCCAGCTTTCCCAGATTAGAGCAAGCCGAGTCTTTGCATAATGTATCCACAGTAGGATAATTTGAGCCTGGACATTTATGCCTCAGGTGAGAATTCTGGGTTGATTTATTTGATGATCCATTAGTTTGTTTTCTTCGCTGTTCACGATATTCTCAAGAATCTCCTCCAACACCAGAATTCAGAAGCATCAATTCTCTTCCTACCCTGATTCTTTAAAGTCCAATGTATATGTACGTGAAAATGCAATGCTTGTTTAGAAAGATTCTGAAAAGGTTAACATTTCTATTACTGATTACACTGATGTGCAATTTCCTCCAATGAATGTGGAAGATGCTAACCTGGTTTCTCCTTCAAAATCCCCTATGACATAATTTGATTTCAGGCAGGGTTTCTCAAACTGAGGGCCAGGCAGCAAGCAACTGAAAGGGAATTCACCCTCACCTTCACCTAACCTGGCTCACTGTCAAAATACATGTGGTCAAAATGCACTTTGGGTTGGCAATATATAGATTACATTCCAAATTGTTAAGTCATGTATTTAATTCTTGCCCAGTTGTAACTCCACTGAAATCATTTGTTTTATAAAGGGAGGGGTCACAATACTGCAAAGTTTAAAAATCTTGGTTTGAAGATTGAAACTAACCTAATCAGTGGATGTTGTGACTTTATGGAAATCTGAATTCAAATCTCCCTAAAGTTGAACAACAATAACAAGGTCAGACATCGTCTGGGACAGAGCTTTGGAGAAGCTTCTCTCTCTCTCTCCTTCAAGGCCTTGGCCTTGAGATAAGGATTCACATATCCAGAAGTGATGGGGTTTTTTTTTTTGCTCCGTACCAAGGAAGGAAAGTCCCACTTTTATGCAGAAAGGGACTACGCTAGATGAAGCATAGGTTGTTGCCTAATTCCTCTCTCATGGCAACAGAGACGTATTGTGAGGATTGAAAAGAATAAGAAACGGAAGCTTCCAATGATTTGTTCTGAATCCCTTGCAGACCACTTCAAGCCTATAGGTTAAAGATTTTCCATCCTTTTATGTATTTTGGGAAAACAGTAAGAAGAGCAAATACTCCGAAAAGTGCCTACTGAAGTCTGGATAATCTGGGATAAAAGAAACTGAAAGTCTGAGTTCTGGTAAGTTCTGAAATTTGGTATTTTTACTTTTAAGGAGGGCATGATGCAAATAAGGATGTTGATTATCCTGGAAGAAGATTCAAGGAGTTTATTACAGGTAGACAAAATGTATGATAACCAGAAGGCAAAAATAATAATAAATGGGGAATCAACTGATAATATTGATATTAGGAATGGGATAAGACAAGGATGCCCTCTCTCAGCACTTTTGTTTATCCTAAGCTTAGAAGCCTTGCTAATTAAAATAAGAGAAAACCCAGATATTAAAGGTTTGAAAATAAAAGAAGAATATAAATTGCAAGCTTTTGCCGATGACCTAGTGTTTATATTGGAAGAACCCTTGTAATGTGGTATAAATTTAATTGGAACAATTGAAGAATTTGGAAATGTAGCAGGATTGAAAATAAAAATAAAATAATTACTAAGAATATGACTAAAAACAAGAATCAGAATTAACAAACATGCAGATAGTTAAAAAGATAAAATATTTAGGGATATGGTTGATGGCAAAATATTCTTCAATAAGAGAAGATAATTATAATAAATTAGTAGCAACAATTAAAAAGGATTTAGAAAATTGGAGTAAATTACAAATTTCTTTAATGGGGCGAAATTCAATTATAAAAATGAACATACTGCCAAAAATTTTATTTTTATTCCAAGTAGCCCAATTAATTTAGATAAAACATTTTTTCACAATTTAAATAAACTAATGTCTAACTTCGTTTGGCAAGAAAAGAAACCAAGAATTACATTGAAACCATTACAAAATTCAAAGAAAGAGGAGATCTGGCCTTACCAAATTGACCCAATATTGACATGGGTAAAGGATTGGATAGAAAACAAAAGATTATTAACACTTGAAAGACATGATTTAAAAGTAGGATGGCACGCCATAATTTGGGATGATAAATATAAAAATCATAAATATTTCCAAAATCATTTAATAAGGAAAGCCCTTCTACAAACATGGATACAAATTAAAAAACAACATTATACTAGTTTAGTTTATTGCAATTGTACATGGTACAACGAAATTAAATGCCATCTTCAGTGTACATTATAGCTATAAAAATAAAAACACAAACATACATCCTAAAAAAACATGCTAAAAATAGCACTGAAAAAAGTGACTTATGACTGTTTTTCAGACTTACGACCATTGCAGCATCTTCATGGACACATGAACAAAATTCAGATGCTTGCTAACTGACTCATATTTATAACAGTTGCAGTGTTTTGAGGTCAGGTGATCACCTTTTGTGGCCTTCTGACAAGCAAAATCAATGAGGAAGCCAGATTCATTTAACAACCATATTACTAATTTAACTACTGCAGTGATTCTGTTAACAACTCTGGCAAGAAAGATTGCAAAATGGGATAAAACTCATTTAACAAATGTCTCGCTTAGCAACAGAAATTTTGGGCTCAATTGTGGTCGTAAATCGAGGACTACCTGTTGCAGTTTTTACTTTTAAAGGGAAAGGCTTGTGGAGTTTGTGAAATAAGTAATGTATATATATATATTGTATGTATATATTGCACCGTATATTGTATGAACATGTGTGAGATAGTGTGTGAGGTGCACTGGTAGTTTTGTGTGTTCTGCGGAGCTTTGAGTTGGAAGATGGAGTTGCACTGGGTGTGGTATAATTTTAGCTGCTTGTGAAACTGAGATAGTCTGGAATGTAGGGCAATTCCTTAAATAAGGTTATATTCCCTTTTTAAAAAACCTTCTAAGCACAGCACTGCAGTTCATTCTGCAGAGCGATTTATTTCCTAGAGAAAGCCAAGGATTCTCTTCCGTCTTGCTTTTTGGTGCAGTTGGATAGCTTTGCAAATGCAGCCACGTAAGCACAGAACAGTTATGGAATACCAAGTATGCATCAAGCAGTTTAGGGTGCCCATCATCCATTCTTCTTGCCAAAACGCTGCAGAAGTTTTTAAGAGAGAAGAGCTTTGTAGGTCAGTTCCTAACCTCTGATTTCTTTCCCTCGGCCCAGTTTCACATTGCAGCTATTTCACAGTGCCATAGTTGCTTGCCTTTGTTTTTAGTTCCTCAATAAAGCTTATGGGAAATTCAAAGTCAGCTTGTATGCCAACAATTGCACTAAGGAACTTTGACAATTTTTCCCCATACCAATTGGTGTCACAGCCTGCTACTCTCACTTGAGCAATAAAGGCATCTTGCACGTGCAGGGAAACACTTGGACACAATTAGCACTGAGTAACTCGTGGTTTCCTTGCCCATTGGCATGCTAGCTTGAAGAAACTTGTTTGGCAGCTATTTAGTAACTGAGAAGGAATTAGCTGTAGAACTGGGATGCACCATCATTTAAGTTAATGATTCACTAGTCTGTGATCGTTACACATCACTAGGATGCCAGCTTTTCCACAGGCCACCGCAGTTATGCTTTTAGCAATACCTTCATGGATAGAGATAGCAAATTTTATCTTAGTACCATGAAATATTTTATTTGAAGATTTTTGCACGTGATATAAGAAATGCTAAAGAACAGCTGTGGCCTTGCTTTGGTCTGTTGGAAACTATGTATTAACAATCTTTGAAATCAGACTAAGCCATTGTGGGATTTATGTTGCTTGGGCTTGGCTTGTAACAGGCCATCAGGTGCAAAAGAAGGTAGAAATATTGTCTCCTGACACTTTTGGGCAGGACAAGAATGAACAGATGGAAATTTTAAAAGTTGAACATTATGAGAAATTTCCTGACAGTAAGAGCTATGGAAGTGAACAGTCGGCATAGATGGACTCACTTATGGGAAGTTTTCAGGTGAAGAAGAGATGATCACAATTTCAGGAGGGATCATTACAATTGACTTCAATCTTACTGAATGACTCTTGAGAATATATTTTAACTATAAAATAAAACAGTGTTGTTTTCTCATATGAAGGTATTATTCTATATTATTCTAATATTCCATGTATGAGGCCCAGGGTAATCATCTTCCTCTCCTCATCCAGAGGTAAGTTCTGATCTTCAGGATGAAGATAATCAAAATATCCTATCTTCCAGAATCATTTTATTGTATCAAGTTCTATTCTTCCCTTAGAATTACATACTGAAGTCAACTGGATGACTTTGGACTAGTCTCTCCCTCTCAGCTCCAGACTAATTGGTAAAAAAAATCTTTTTTCAAATTGCACTGGACCAGTGTAGTAAAGTGCAGTCAATAATTTTCAGTAGTAAAAAGAATGATAATTTTATACACAAAAATATACATGTGTATATTAACAATTATGAGTTGATTTTAGTTACAGCAGTAATTACATTTTAATCTTCTGGTCACCTTTGTTTGGGGACTACTTCCTGCCCTTTTCACATATCTTTCTGGAACCCTATGGAAATCTGATAGCAGATAAATCCCAAGACTATTGGAATTTAATTTGAAATCCCAGCACAATGTGTTATGCAATTCTTAATCATTTCAATAAAAAGAAAACTTATTCATAGGCTGTGTCCAGTAAACTAGAAATCTCACTATATCTTAAAAGTAGCCATACAGTATGTTGCCATATAATACAATTACTTTCATTTCATGCCTATTCCGGAAGTTAACAGGAACCTATCATTAATAAAGGGTGAGAATTAAATACTTCTATCATAGAAGCTTAAATCTTCACACTTGACTACTTTGAGATGTGTGGACTTCAACTCCCAGAATTCCCAGCCAGCATATTGCTTGTTTTTCTATATGATGAATTATTATTGAGTCTGATTAATGTCCAATATTAATTAAACTGGGTAGCCACATCTGAATTGCAAAATTTGTGGCCCAAACTTAAACCCCTAACAAACCGCTTTTGTGGCCCAACTTTACTCCTAACAAATAATCATTCGCTACTGTTTTCCCCAAATTGCAGTTTAGTCATTTGACAGCTTGCAGCAGCAATCTGAAACATATTTTCTTACTGATGTCAGTAAGGTGTTGGATTGCAATCTGCAGGTGAGAAATACTTCTCTAACATGAAACACTTAGTCTGTTCTTCCAAAGACATACTTGTGATTTAATTGTTCCTTAAATCTAGTTACCTGGGTTTACACAACACTGAACTATAATCTATAGCAATAGCAATAACACTTAGACTTATATACCGCTTCATAGTGCTTTATAGGCCACTCTAAGCGGTTTACAGAGTTCAGCATATTGCCCCCAACAATCTGGGTCCTCATTTAACCGACCTCAGAAGGATGGAAGGCTGAGTCAACCTTGAGCCGGTGAGATCTGAACAGCTGAACTGCAGCTAGCAATCAGCTGAAGTAGTCTGCAGTGCTGCACTCTAACCACTGCACCACCTCGGCTCTTATGCATCTATGCATCTTATGCATGTAGCCTCATATGCATCTATGCATGTAGCCTGGATCTGCAAAATATACTAAAAGGTAGTTGCTACCATTATTTAAAATCTGTGGTTGGAATATTGACAACTACCGATATGCAGATGATATATCATTGCTCGCGGAAGGCAAAGAGGATTTGCAGTAGCTGATCCTGAAAGTCCAAGATGAAAGTGCAAAATTTGGACTGCATCTTAACATCAAGAAAACAAAGATAATGACTACTGCAGAGAACACATAGGTCAGAGTGCAGAGTCGACAATGAGACCATCGACACAGTAAAGGAATTTATCTTCCTGGGCTCTAAAATCGATCAAAGTGGTGACTGCAGCCCTGAGATCAGAAGACATACAACACTTGGAAGAACTGCAAGGTCTGGCATGAATAATATCTGGAAGAGTAAAGACATCAACCTCACAACCAAATGCAGATTAATTAACGCAATAATTTTTCCAATTGCTACTTATGACTGTGAAACTTGGGACTCTGAAAAAGGCAGATAGGAGGAGGAGGGACACCTCTGAATGTGGTGTTGGAGGAGACTATTACGCATTCCCACGGGATGCAAAAATAACTAACAAAGAAGTCCTAGACCAGTGATGGCGGACCTATGGCACGCGTGTCACAAGTGGCACGCAGAGCCATATCAGTGGGCACACGAGCTCAGGTCCGGCGCACATGCGCATGCCAGCCAGCTGATTTTCAGACCTTTTGGGCCCACTGGGAGTTGGGAAACAGGTTGTTTCCATCCTCCGGAGGGGGTGGGGAAGGCCCTTTTTTTGCTCTCCCCAAGCTCCAGATCCTTTCTAGGAGCCTGGGAAGGGCAAAAACAGCCTTCCCCCACCAAGGCCCTCCGGAGGCCAAAAATGGCCCATTTCAAGTTGGGAAATGGGCCATTTCTGGCCTCTAGAGGGCCTCCGGGGAGGGGCAGGGAAGGCTGTTTTCGCCCTCCCCAGGCTCCTAGAAAGGCTCTAAAGCCTAGGGGGAGCGAAACATGGGCGTGCCATCGTGTGCCGGGAGCAGGGGGGTCATGCACACATGCGCGGGGGAGCATGGAATTATGGGTGTGGGCATGCGCACGTGTGATCCCCCCGCGCTCCCCCCTTTTGGCACGCGAACCAAAAAAGGTTCGCCATCACTGTCCTAGACCAAACCTCACTAAAAATTGAACCCAAGATCGCCAAACAGAGGCTGTCATACTTTGAACATGTCACTTGAAAAGTCTATCATGCTGGGAGTGATAATGGAAGCAGGAGAAATGGTCGCCCTATAGACTGAATGCTATAAAGGATGACACCCGGAGGACCATGGCGGATCTGAAGGAGGCAGAGGAGCATGGAGAATGCTGATCCATAGAGTGGCTGAGGGTCGGACACAACTGAATGGCTGATGACAACAATATTTGAACTATCCATTATAGTTTATGTATGTTGATTTATGGCTTAGCACATGCAGGCTCAGCTAATGACTACATTAGCCATAGTGAAATAATGTTTAGGCAAAGGCATACCCATTTGGATATGTCGCACAGCAGCTTCTCCTAACACGAGGCACTCCATGTTGTACTTCAATTATCATAACTCCCCAACCAGCATCTTCTAATTGGGGAATCGTAACAGTGGAAGCTCAGCAAAACTGCAGAGTTCTAGGTTGGGAAACCTGGCTTGATTTGTGAACTTATTTCTCTGTTGTTCCTCTCAGTGGGGGATGTTTATGCTAATACCTGCCAGGTAGGTTCACCCAGCATCCTAAATTAGAAATCCAGCTTAACAAAATATAATTGCCGTGTTCCCTAATATATTAAGTTCAAGCAAACCATGTTGCATGTTTGCAGAATGTGCAATGACTACAATATGGTTGGGTTCTCATGATATGATAAACTACAAACTATCAAATTTCCATCCTGGTTGTGAAATTCTGGAAATTTCAGCTCGTACCCCTTGAATGTACTAACTTTGAAGTACACTGGTCTAGATAGTGTATTGCATAACTGCAGATCCCTAAAACAGAGTGCCCTAACCTTTACAATGCTAAGGGCAGTTATTTAACCAACCAACCAACCCCACCCCCCACCCCGAGTCATTTTTGTTGGGAATAGATGGATTTGGCAATTGCTTCTATCACGTTTTCTCTTTGAAGCCTGATTTAGGACAAAGTCTGGCTCAGCCAGCCAAATCAGTTGCTGTGGCTTTTCCAGGCAGTTGCTTGCCAGTAATCCAGGGATGTCTTTTTACAGCTCCCCATGTGAGTTGCTCTCTTCTGTTGCTTGTTTTCCAGAGCCATCTCTCAGTGAGAAGGGCTGTTTGTTTAAAAAAAGACTTGCCTCTTTCGGTCACGTGTTCCTGCCATGTGAAACACGATCCATTTTTAGACACAACTTCTTCACTAGACTTCTCTGCTGCAGTGACATGTGCCAAGTGAAGAGGCGGGGATATTGCACGTGTACAAGCAGGATACTAGCCGGTGTGTGTGTGTGTGGTGTGTGTGGTGTTCATTTCTTTGGCTACGGAAACTTCCTGTTACAAAGCAAGACATGTTTTATTTTGCTAGCTGGGAGCAGGGGGAGGGAGAGTTGTTTTTGTTCGTTCTGCTTTAGTTTGTTCCTTTTAAAGTCTAAATAAGGATTTGACTTAGTTATGGAGGCTGGAGTCGGGAAACGGAGCTCTGCCCCTAAACAAGACATCTCCATTTTTGTCATTGTGGCTATGTCAGTGTTCCCCTAGCGGGTGAAGGAGGAGGCAGGAATTTGGCAAAGAGACTCCTTGATGCAGGGGAACTGCAGTACCGCCAAGTACGAGTTGTTTACATCTGCAGTGGCCAGCGTATGTCGTTTGCCTCTGCTGAGAGAAACAAGGGAAATAATGGGAGTCCAAGTGGACAAATACTGACACTATGAAGGGACACAGACTCTACATTTGTATCAGCACAAATATCCCACACATTTTTGAGAGGCACAACACTGTTTTTGAATTTGCACTCTTTTTAAAGAGAGGGAAGTAGGGATTTCCAAACATGACCCTCCTCCACAGTCACCTAAACTACAATGGTTGGCTGCTGGGTACCTACTTTTTATCCCCAAATCATTGAGGTTGCACTTGACATATCCCAAAGAATATTACTCAGATAAGAATTATTACATAATATTTTTTTTACAATACATGATTGTTTCTGTTACACAAAGGTAAGTGGAAATACTGTATTTGCATGCACATTAAATATACCTTTGTATTAATCATGGGCAAAACATTCACTTAGCAAACATGCCCCCGAAGACACAGTAAATTACAGATGGCCACAACAGTTTTTTTTTAATTCTTTCCAATCTAATGACATTGCAGAGAAGAAGTAAAGGGATTCAGGACTTCACCTGGCTAACTGAATATCATCAGCAGGATTACTGTCAGAAAAGGGAACAGAATGGGATCAAGTTTGGTATGGAAGAAGAAGTCAACAAAGGAAAATTAAGGAGAAGCTGCAGCAGGGGGGGGAAATATATATCTTGGTATGAGCCAAGAAGGCTGCTGACTTCTTCGTTCTAAGCTGCTATCTCAGTTATGTGATCTAGAATGGAGCTATTAATGGTTTGGGAAAACATCCAGAAGTCAAGCTTTATACTTCTCCTTTATACTGGATTTGGGCAGGGGTGAAAGTGCAAGATAAAGTTTTATCATTCTTTCATTTTCAAAACAGTCTCTCCTCTCCTTCCCCTCCCCCCCTACAAATGAGAAGCAAACAAGGATGCTAATTCTCAAGTAACTCTGCTTGGTGGTTGTTTCTGCACTCTGCTGATTGTCCAGGGGATTAATTTCAAATTATGGCCAAGATTCTCTTTAACCACAGTATAATCCATGATTTGGAAGACACTATGAGTCAAATATCCAATGTTTTAATCTACTGTAACATGCAAACACTTGCTAAAATAGTTCTCCAACTGAATGACCTATATATTCCTTGGAATTTGCCAGTCTGCTGCCTTGCCAGGCAGTTGCAAAAAGTATAACACCTGCCTACATCCATATTTCCAAATTGCTTCCTTCAGACTCTGATCCCAGAAGTGAGGTACTAAATAGCGAATAATAAGGCATCAAAGGTGTTCACAGTAATTTTAAGAAAGGTCACGTCGTTGAGTGCTTTAAAACACCGTGGTAGGAATTACTATTACTGTATATGAGATGAATTATATTTCTGCTGTATAATTCTTAGTTTCACTGTTCCTCTAAACTCCATGGTTTTGCAGCTAATGAGTTCATTCCGCTATACTCAACTGATTGCAGTTCTTGGAGGAAAATGTTACGTTTGTATAATTGTGACAATAATGGTGAGGATGCTATGGGTAACAGAAGCACAAAGGCATCACAACAGTGTCCAATGTAAATCTGAACCACCTTGAGATAAAAATAGAGTTGCACTGACATATTGAAAAAAGATAAAGCAAAGGTACCCAAATACAAGTACACAGAGAATCTGGGCAAGGGCTGCACCAATTGGATATCCAGAGCCACCTAGTGGCCACAGGTTTATAATATAAGAGTAAGGTTGGCCAGCAAATCAAAGTTATGTAAATAAGTAATTATATAGTAGATAAAAGAGTTTCTTTTGTTGAATCCCATGCCAACAAATTCCAAAGGATATTATTTTATTCAGAGCAAAAACACCGGAGTCTTGGGATGCTTTAGAGATCATCCCACTACACTGTGTTATAATTAGAAAATAAAAATACATCTTTGGTTCTTTAAAACAATTGAGACCCTCTTGTTATTATCACATTGGAATCTGGGACAAGATGTTTATAGCATGCTACAAACTCAAGCATAAGAGTGACTCTGTTCACACAACACAGTGAAGCGTAAACTTTCTACCCTACAATGTGAGGGTAAACTTACCCTCACATTGCACAACTCAGTCCTGGAGTTATTTAAGTGTGCTGTGCAAACTCAGAAAATGGGGTTAATGGACATACCATGGCTCAGCTGAATATGGGTAAGCAAGTTGTGTGACCTTCAGCTATGTCTGTAATGGGAAGCAGATGATCAAACCAGATTCTTGGCTGCATCTGGTTTGAAATAGTTATGACTTAAATTAGGTCTCCTATGACATCTATGACAAAGGCAGAACTTGGATCCAACTGAGTCACTATTATTGACTTTTTAAAGGAAGTGTTATTGTTAGTTTATTCATGGCTAACAGGTTATATAAACATGCTGTAAGCTATAATTCTTAGTTTTGGCTTAGTTTCTTATCTAGCCAATTAAGGTTTCTTTAGTAACCAGGGTATGCAAATGATACTTTGAGTTGATACGTTACTGATGGAAGAGAATATTTGCAGCAGAGGATTGAATTCATGTACTGCAACACTGCTGCAATCCTGAACATCTGAAAGGCTGAATCACTATTATCATGTACAGATTACAACATAATGAATTGTTTTCCTATAAGATAAATTATAGTGAAAACCATACCAATCCAATACAAAAACTAGGCAGCCAGATCAAGCGCACACTCAGCAATCTTACAAAGAAAGGTCAAATCATCAGACAAGTGGCAGATGAAAAGTAGTGCACCCATCCTCCCATGCTTCTGTGAATGCCCCAAAATACACAAGACATACCTCTCCATCCAATTGTATCATTACCAGGTACCCCAGCCTACAACATTGCCAAAAAATTGACAGAAAAGCTTGGATATCTCACACAGAGAAGCAAATATCCATCAACTCCCTACCACAGTACCTCCAAAGAATCAAACAGATGGCAATGGATGAAGATGATATCATGGACTCATTTGATATCACAGGGCTCATTACATCCACTGACCCAGAATTAGCCAAAGAATCCATGGCTGTAGAACTTCGCATTACCCCCAACATAACCAAATATACCAAAATAGAAATATGCAGAATTATTGGATCTTTCCAACCAAACCACATACTTTCAGTTTGATGGACAAATATATAAACAACTCAAAGCTATGGTATCAGCCCCTTCAGGACTAACAGCAGAGATATTGGTAATATCAGCACAGATCATAGTAATGCAATGCCTGGAATCCATAGAACTCCCATGCATAAAAAGTATGGATCCGGTATATAGATGACACCTTTGACATAGCAAAAAAAAAGATCAACTAGAAAAAAATACACAAAATCATCAACAATATCTTCAAAGGAGTAAAAAAGAGAGGAAGAAAACTACCCACACTAACCAAGTGCTCCACTAACAAAGTAACAACCCAACCTCCCACAAGAAAAGCTGTATTAAGAACACTATTTAGACAAGCACGAATATACTGTATCAACCCTGAAGATCTGAAAAAGGAACCAGAACATCTATACAATGTCTTCCAACAAAATGGATATCCACTTATCTTCATCGAAAATTGCCTGACCACTCAATCTACCACAGCTCAACCAATGCAAATGTGAAAAGGATAACACTGCCATATATCAAAAACATTTCAGAAACCACCAACAGACTATTATAACTACATGGCATCTCCAAAGCACACAATGAGAGCATATGCACCAAAGACAAATTCCTTGTGTGTCCAATTACACTTGGCCAATAAAGAATTCTATTCTATTCTATTCTATTCTATTCTATTCTATTCTATTCTATTCTATTCTATTCTATTCTATTCTATTCATTCTATTCTATTCTATTCTATCAAAGCCCTTCAAAACATCCTATCTAAACCAAAAGATCCAGCAGCCTCAGAAGAAAAAGCAGGCGTCATCTAGAACATACAGTGAAAGACAAACAAACTCTTCAAAAGAAACAGACCTAACAAAAGAGGTGGAGTTGCATCATATGTAAGAAATCACTACATATCTACAGAAATGCACAATACCAAGAATGAAAGCCTCCTAGGATGCATATGAGTCAATATAAAAGGGTGGGGGGGGGAAGAATTGCCATAGGTGTATACTACAGGCCACCCAACCAAGAAGAAGAAATAAATGAACTTTTTGCTAAACAGTTAACAAATATATGTAGGAAATGCACCACACATCAACTGGGAAACAAACTCTGCATCAAGTTGGATGTCAACTCGTGAAGCATTCCTGACCTGCTCTTGAGTTGCCATAGGCAGGTGGATGGGGAATTGAGCCTCGCAGCTGCATCAAGAAACTTGCATTTCAGTCAAAACAAAGCACATTCTAGCTGGCAACATCAAGGTCATCTCCAGGGTGACCCACAGTGACCAGAGGGAGTGACTTCTACAGCCCGTGAAATTGCTTCGTTGGGGAATGTGACTGATGACACACCTTGGGGGAGGGGGAAACAGAGTCAGAGCCAAGGAGCTAATTAAGTGAGGTCAGAGTTGGCTTCACTTGGTTTGTGCCAAAATGAAGCTCCCAATAAATAACTGATTTCTTTTGAAGCTTGGCTTGAGGCTCATGATTTTATTAGGGCATCAGTCAGAACCCTGACATTGGAGATCAAACAGGTTCCTAACCAACTTAGCTGACAACTTTGTCATCAAAAGGTAGAGGAGAGAACTAGAGGGACAGCTATACTGGACCTAACTGTTACTAACAGGTTGAAGTTGCCAAAACTTGCCGAAACCTTGGGGGAGAGTGACTGTGTCATGTTGGAATTCAATATAATGCAAACACAAACAATAGAACATAATAAAACCAATGTCTTAGATTTTAAAAGAGTTTATTTTAACTTAGAGTTTGGGAAGGATTCCATGGATGAAAATCTTAAAGCAGAAAACTGCTATATAAAGCCTTAGTAAAAATACTGCATCCAGTTTTGGTCACCATATTATAAAAAAGATGTTGAGGTTCTGGAAAGAGTGCAGAAAAGAGCAATAAGGACAATTAGGGGACTGGAGGCTGAAACATATGAAGAACAGGTACAGGAATTGGGTATGTCTAATCTAATGAAAAGAAGGACTGGAGTGATGTGATAGCAATGTTCCAATATATAAGGGGCTGCCACAAAGAAGAGATGGGGCTGGACTAAAGACCTCCAAGGTCCCTTCCAACTCTGTTATTTGGTTATAACCCAAGGTGATATGTGGAACTGCTGATTGTTGTTGCTTTATTCCACGAATTGTTGGAATTCAAGTATTTGAAAAGATATGGGATTTAAAGCAGACTTTCTAGAATCCCCCAAACATTGATCAGCAATTATTGGGATAAGCCCAGGGGCGGGTTCCTAATTTTTTTACTACCACTCTGTGGGTGTGGCTTATTTTGTGGGTGTGGCTTACCAGCCATGTGACTGGGTGGGCGTGGCTTGCCGGCCATGTGACTGGGTGGGCGTGGCTTGCCGGTCATATATTCGTTATTTCAGAGAGATGTTACTACTATTTTTGCCATTTTATACCTTACATGAAAAGCTTTGCATACAAAGTGTGTGTTACACCATGGCAACACAGCAACCTTTATATGCAGAAAATGCTATAGTTAAAAGACAAGCAAGTCTCATACAGCATTTTTGGTTTCAGTCATGGATTCCTTAGACGAAAATATTGAGGACTGTTAAAAGAACAGTATCTTTTAACAGTCCTCAATATTTTCGTCTAAAGAATAACAGTATAAAACTGTATAGTCACTCATGCCCTTGTCACCTCGCGTTTGGACTACTGCAATGCGCTCTACATGGGGCTACCCTTGAAGAGTATCCGGAGACTTCAGTTGGTGCAAAATGCGGCTGCGCGTGCTGTGGTGGGTGTGCCAAGGTACACCCACGTGACACCGATACTCCGCCAGCTGCATTGGTTGCCCATCGGTCTCTGGGTCCAATTCAAGGTGTTGATCACCATCTTTAAAGCCCTTCATGGCTTAGGACCAGGATATCTCCGGGACCGCATTCTGCCTCATACTTCCCTCCGACCGGTTAGGGCCCACAGAGTTGGCCTCCTCCGGGTCCCGTCGGCCAAGCAATGCCGGCTGGCGGGCCCCAGGGGGAGGGCCTTCTCTGTGGCTGGCCCCGTGCTCTGGAACCAGCTCCCCCCAGAGACCTGAACCATCCCCACTCTGCTGGCCTTCCGAAAGGCCGTTAAGACATGGCTCTTCCTGCAGGTGGGGGGGACAGCTTAATTCAATCGAGCTTACCCCCCAAGTATGTATGTTGCTGAATGGATGTTGTTGCTTTTATATTGTTTTTAAATTTTGTACTGTTTTTAAATTTTATGAAATTTTGATTATTCTTGTATTTCTCTTTGTTGTACGCCGCCCTGAGTCCTTCGGGAGTTGGGCGGCATATAAGAATAACAAAATAAATAAATAAATAAATAAATAAATAAATAAAATTAACAGTATAAAAGGTTAAGCTTTCGGAAAACGCCCACTTTGGGAAGCTTTAGGCAAAAATGAAGGAAAAGTGTCAAATGTGAGCTTCTTATTATTTTCAAGCAAAGGAATGGGGAAAGACTTAATTGTCAGGTTTCTGGGCATGCGCAGAAGAATTTTTTTTAAAAAAATTAAAAAAAAATTTTTTTTAATGGCGGCGCCCAGGCTCCAGCAACCAACTGCACCGATACTGTGACGTCACCAGCGAGCCGCTACCGGTGCTATAGAGTGGACCGCACTGGTAGGAACCCACCACTGTATAAGCCATTATAGTTTAATTAGTAGTATAGTTACACTGCAATATGGCCAAATCCTGAAGAAGGTAAGCTGGAAAATCTGATGGTAGTTTGGAATACCTGAATATTTTACATAGAACATTTCCTCAACAGGAGAGCACAGGCAATTATTTTAATTCCAGACTACAAGATAACCATTTTATTACCAATACTGTATAGGTAATCTTTGACTTAGGACCATTCATTTAACGAAGATTCAAACTTACAACAGCCTTATGACTGTCACCTCAAAGTTATGTCTGTCATAAAACCCCTGCAGTCACATCATTGCAATTTGAGCATTAGGCAACTGGCTTACATTTACAACAGTTGCAGTGGCTTTTGATCACATGAACATGATCTGCAAACTTCTCAGCTGGCTTCCAACAAGCAAGGTCACTTGGGGAAGGCAGACTTACTTAATGATGACTCAAAGCCGAGAGCGAACCAGTTCTCTTTGTCCATGAAAGTGGGCCCGCCCACCCGCCCCTGGATTATACTGACCTTTATCTCTGCTTCTGAAGCCCAGGTTGAGCCAGTGTCTCGGGGCAGAGAGCAGTTCGCGTGACTGGGTCGGCAGGGAGCTGCAGGAGAGGGGTCAAAGAGCCACATGCGGCTCAGGAGCCGCAGGTTGCTGACATCTGTACTAGCGTCAAATAGTTTGGAACATAAATATTTTAAACCTGCATTTGTCATGTTTACTCAAAAAATGAACTTATCTGAAGCTTCTCAGGGATTCAGAATGACATGTCTAGGACCAAACTTCAGTGTAATCTTAAAACAATGTCTTTTTAAAATAATCAGTGAGCCATTTCTGAATTTCCATCTTTCTTGGATTCAACTCTAACACTCCCTTTCTATGTTTCTAACAGTATTCCAGTCTTTTGTTGCCCATTGCAAATTTTAAGGGTTAATTGCCATTCCTGCTCTGGAAACTATAAACTTCTAACAACATCCACACAAGATATGGAACCATCACTAACATGAAGGCTGGTGGGGTGTGAATGGGATCTGGGAGGAGGGTACAACGGAAAGGGGGATAGGTCCGCAGCTGAGGAGGGAGCATGAGCAGCAGTGGCAGCTTTGCAGAAAACCACCCTTCTCCTTCTCCTCACATGACTCCCTGGCCAGATGTTGTGGGGCTGGGAGGGCGCGCACAAGTGGGGATACCCTCGAGCGGCCGGGCTAAGCCAAAATACAACAAAGGCGCGTGGAGCCGGCAGGTTGACCAGCTGACAGGCGACCGTCTTTGGTGAGGGTGCTTCGGCTTTCTCCGAGCCTGATCCCCGGGATGGGCGTGTGAGGTTTGGCAGGGCCAGCCCCCTTTTCCCACTGCCCTCAGCTTCTTTACTCCTCCAGCAGAGTTGATTTAAAAGCATCCTCCGGGTGGCGGAAGTCCTCCATGCGATATTTAAAGCTGCCCGGAGGACGCTTTTCAATCAACACTGCCGGCAGCACTGCTCCGCTCACTTGAGGAGGGTATCTCCGCTCATCAGCGCCCTCCTGGCCCTGCAACAGCTGGCCAGGGAGTCGCATAAGGAGAAGGAAGAGGGCCGTCTTCGGCGAAGCCGCCACCGCTGCAGCTCATGCTCCCTCCTCCATTGGAAGTCAGCCCCACAACAGACCATATTTTGGATTTAGTACAATTCCAACCACAAGGAGAAAATTAAAAATAGAATGTGTATTACTAGTAGGTGTTTTTTTAGCCAATAGTAAAGCAAAAATCACTATCAAATGTAAGCCTATTCATGTGCAGAAAGCAAAATTGTGGAAACATTAGAATACATATCATTTTTCCCTTAGTATTGTAGTGAAAAGATTGAATTCACACATTAAGTCATTATTCATTTGTTTGTTAAACAAGGTAGTACTAACTAGTTCACATATGAAACTAAGCCACAAACAAATAAACTATGCAAGTCAGGGGTGTCAAACTCTATTTCACTGAGGGCCGCATCAGGGTTGTGTTTGACCTCAAGGGGCCGGGGTGGTGTGGCCAGGGTGGGCATGTCCAGTTCAACGTCACTCATATTGGAGGTGCCTGTGGTGGCCCGAGTGCTCTGCCAGCGAAAATGGGCTCTCGAGCTCCGTTTTCGGCTGCAATGGCCTCCTGCACCCTCTGCCAGAGAAAACGGAGCTCGAGAGGGCTGCGTGCAGTCCTCCCGAGCTCTGTTTCTGCTGGCAGAGGTACCATGGGCTGGTCCTTTGCTGTTTCTAAGGCAGCCCCGCGGGCCAGATCTAAGCACCCCGCAGGCAGGATCTGGCCCCTGGGCCTTGAGTTTGACACCCGTGATAAAGTGAACCTAGCTTGCAACATTGTGCTCTGAAATAATTTTATCTCCATATGTTATGTGAATATACCTTATAATTTGAAAGTCATTATGCTTAGTTTTACATAGAAATCCTGCCAGGCATAATCAACAAATCATAGTTTAAAAATCAGTCTGGAATGGGAGATTGTCGTGTACAGTAGTTGGGGTACATTACATTATGTCCTATTAATTAGAACATAGAATAACAGAGTTGGAAGGAACCTTGGAGGTCTTCTAGTCCAATCCCCTGCTTGAGCAGGATACCCTATACCTGTGATGGCGAACCTATGGCACGCATGCCTCAGGTGGTACGCAGCGCCCTCTCTGTGGGCATGCCCCAGTTCAGCTCTGCCGTGAATGCACGTGCGCCTCCCACTGGCCAGCTGGTCGTCGGGTCTCTGCCCTGGATGCACAGGGGCAGAGCATGTGCAGGGGGCACGCATGCATGCGCAGGGAGAGTCACGTGCAGGGGGACTGAGCGCATGCATGGGGATGGGGCACATGTGCATGCGTGGGGGGGCAGGGCGTGGGGGGGATGTGTGGGAGGGTGCACATGCATGGGGGGACACACATTGCATTTTGGTGGTTTGGGCGCACATGCACGCTTTTGGCACTTGGTCCGGAAAAGGTTAGCCATCACTGCCCTATACAATTTCAGAAAAATAGTTGTCCAGTCTTTTCTTAAAAGCCTCTAATAATGGAGCACCCACAACTTCTGAAGGCAAGCCATTCTACTGTTTGTTTTTTCCATTAGGAAATTTCTCCTTAGTTCTAGGTTGCTTCTCTCCTTGATTAGTTTCCACCCATTATTTTTTGTCCTGCTTTCTGATGCTTTGGAAAATAGGTTAATTCCCTCTTCTTTGTGGTAGTCCCTTAAATATTGAAACATTGCTATCATGTCTCCCGAAGTCCTTCTTTTCATCAAGCTAGACACATCCAATTCCTGCAACCATTTTTCATTTGTTTTATCCTCCAGCCCCCTAATCATTCTTGTTGCTGTTCTCTGCACTCTTTCCAGTGTCCCAACATCTTTTTTATATTGTGGTGAGCAAAACTGAATCCAGTGTTCTAAGTGTGGTCTTTGTAATACTTCAGGCGATCTTGATTATATCCCTCTATTAGTGCAGCATATGATTGTATTGGCCTTTTTGGTTGTTGCACACTATTAGCTCATATTTAAGTTTTTGTCCACTAGGATCCAAGATCCCTCTCACAATTATTAATATTGAGCCAGTGAGGTTTCACCCATTCTATACTTGTACAAATAGTTTTTCTTGCCTAAGTGTAAAATCTTACTTTTCTCAACACTGAATTTCATTTTGTTAAATAGGGCTCAGTGTTCAAGTGTGCGAGAGCCATCTGGATGAGCCTATCTTCCGGAGTGTTGGCTAATCCTGCCCGCTTAATGTTGTCTGCAAATTCGATGAGTTCCCCTTCTATTCCCTTAGCTAAATCATTTATGAAGATATTGAAGAGTGTTGGGCCTAAAATGGCACCCTAGGTACCCCATTGCCTCCCTCCCTTCATGTAGATGTAGTTCTGTTAAGGTTTACACGTTGAATATGGTTTGTCAGCCAGTTACAACTCCATCTGCTAGTGGTGCTATCTATCCCACATTTTTCCAGCTTACCAAGAAGTAGATTGTGGTCTATTTTATCAAATGCCTTACTGAAATCCAAGTATATTATATCCACTACATTTTCCTGATCCACTAATCTAGTCACTTAGTCAAAGAATAAAATAAGATTTGATTGGCATGATCTGTTTTTCATAAAGTCATTTTGGCTTCAGGTGATAACTTTACTTGCTTCTAGGTATTTGCAGACTTGTGGCTTGATTATCTTTTCCAAGATCTTCCCAGGTATTGATGTCAGGCTGAATAGATTGTCGTTTTCTGAATCTGTTTTTCCCTCTTCTTTTGTAGATGGAAACCACATCAGTTCCTTTCCAATCCTCAAGTAGTTCCCCAGTGCTCCAATAACTTTGAAAGCTATAGCTGAATGATTCAGAGATCACGTCTGTCAGTTCCCTCAGAACTCTGGGATATAATCCATCAGGACCTGGTGATTTGAATTTGTCTAGAGCTGACAGGTGTTCTCTTACCTTATTTTTGCTTATTTTAATTTGTACTCCTGTCTTTTACGGTTCTGTTTTTGTAAGTTGGATTTTATTTTGTATGAAGACAGATGCAAAGAATGAATTAAGCAATTCTGCTTTCTCTCTACTGCCTGTTACTTCTTAGCAATCATCTCCCATTAGTAGATCGATGGTTTCTTTGATCTTTCTCTTGTTTTTTATGTATTGAAAGAAACGTTATCATTTTTTACATTTGCTGCAAGTATGCTTACTTAATACTGAGCCTTAGCTTTCCTAACTTCATCTTTGCAGGTTTGGGCTATTTCTAATACTATTTCTTAGTATTCTGCCTTAGTTATGTGTCCCTCTTATAGTACTGGGGTGTTATGGTTATAGTTATGGTGCTGGGATGGGACAATTGTTGAAATTAACATTTTATCTCCTTCCCTCCTGCCTCCACAATATGAAAATATGGGAAAATAGATTTTATATTTAAGTCTGGATTAATTTTTTGATCTAAGATCATGCTAGTAATAGGAGCATAGTCACAGATTGATAAGGCAAAGACTTTTGCATTGCCTGCTTTTATGTGCAGTTTCTCTTTGCCTTGTTTCAGGTTTTCTGTCTGGCAGATATTTTATTTGGAATGATGTATCAGTTTATCTTTATGTAGCCTGTGATGTTAGGTTAGTGTAGTGAGGCTTCTGCAGAATGTTCTATATCAAATGTCTTTATTCAGAGAATTGCGGAAGGCTTCAGCCAGGAATAGGCAGATTTTTGGAGTAGTGGACACATTTGCAATTTTGAGTGTATGACACCCATGTATTCTTATGAGAAATGTTTATCTATTTACAAAATGGCTGCCATTTTGCATTTAGCTTGGTCACAAAGTACATTAATCTAAATGCAGCTTGGTGAAGCAACTCTGTGCTACTACCTCATCCTCTCCATTTTCTTTATTGTCCCAATTTACTTTTATTTTGTCTAGGCAGGCAGTGGTGTTTCAAGATAAAATACTAGGTTGTCACCCATTATTTTAATTACATAAAGTGACCCAGAGACATTCTTAGATTTTAGGTTACCATGAATGTATGATAAAGATGAATGTAGATGAGCCATAAATGGCTGGCTGACATGTGACATAATGTTGTCATGCAAATGTTCTATGAACAATGATGTCATGATATATATAACACTTGCTACTTTCCTGTGAAAATTCAAGGATGGAATTAATTGCTCTATGCAGGAGGACTACTAAGACAAGTTAGATTCACACAATTTTCTAAGCCTTAAATTATATTCATAAGTCATGGTGCCTGGATTTATATATTATGTTAAGTTAAAACTACAGGCTTTAACTACAGGATTATGGGTAAGACACAATGTTTGTGTTATAGAAGTTTAACAGATAAGAGTCTTAAACCGTAATTTAAATTACTACATTTTAAATGTGAAAGTTTTTCTCAGGAATAAAGTATCTGGGAGAGGGGAAAGAGAGCTATTTCTGGCAAGGTGAGAAGCTATAGCTCACTTGATATAGCTCCCATATTGCCTGAGCATTAGCCAAGGCTTATAAGACTCAGATTCCTGCATTATCTGGAAGACTGTTGGTTCTTGAGTAACTGTGCCATTTGATTTTTAGCAAATTCACCTGCCTGAAAAAGGTGCCTAAGGAAAGTGTGTGTGTGTGTGTGTGTGTGTGTGTGTGTGTGTGTGTGTGTGTGTGAGAGAGAGAGAGAGAGAGAGAGAGAGAGAGAGAGAGAGAGAGAGAGAGAGAGAGAGAGAGAGAGAATCTGATTAGTTGCTTTTGTAACTAGACGCATCAAAGCAGGAGGTGCAATGGAGGTGGCCTGCCTTAATTCCTGCTTCCTTAAAGGAAGATGTCATTGTTTTCCCTGAATAGGAAGACTGCTACTTGCTTCATATTGCCACATGAACAGGGAAACCAACATAAACTGGAGAGAGGGAGGGACATGCCAGCAATCACTGTGGCATATAGAGGTAAAGAATAGAATAGAAGAATTGGAGGTCTTCTAGTCCAACCCCCTGCTTAGGCAGGAAACCCTACACCACTTCAGACAAATGGTTATCCAACATCTTCTTTAAAACTTCCGGTGTTGGAGCATTCACAACTTCTAGAGGCAAGCTGTTCCATTGATTAATTGTTCTAACTGTCAGGAAATTTCTCCTTAGTTCTAAGTTGCTTCTCTCCTTGTTTAGTTTCCACCCATTGCTTCTTGTTCCACCATCAAGTGATTTGGAGAATAGTTTGACTCCCTCTTCTTTGTGGCAACCCCTGAGATATTGGAGCACTGCTATCTTGTCTCCCCTAGTCCTTCTTTTCATTAAACTAGACATATCCAGTTCATGCAACCGTTCTTCATATGTTTTAGCCTCCAGTCCCCTAATTATCTTTGTTGCTCTTATCTGCACTCTTTCTAGAGTCTCAACATCCTTTTTGCATCGTGGCAACCAAAACTGAATGCAGTATTCCAAGTGTGGCCTTACCAAGGCATTATAAAGTAGTATTAACACTTCACGTGATCTTGATTATATCCCTCTGTTAATGCAGCCTAGAACTGTGTTGGCTTTTTTGGCAGCTGCTGCACACTGCTGGCTCATATTTAAATGGTTATCCACTAGGACTCCAAGGTCCCTCTCACAGTTACTATTGTTGAGCAATGTACCACATATACTGTATCTGTGCATTTGGTTTTTCTTGCCTAAATGTAGAACCTTACTTTTTTCACCATTGAATTTCATTTTGTTAGATAGCGCCCAATGTTCAAGTCTGTCAAGATCCTTATATATCTTGAGCCTATCTTCTATTCCTGCCAATTTGGTGTCATCTGCCAATTTGATGAGTTCCCCATCTATCCTCTTGTCCAAGTCATTGATGAATATGTTGAAGAGTACTGGGCCTAAAACAAAGCCTTGGGGTACTCCACTGCATACTTCCCTCCATGTAGATGCAGTTCCATTGAGCACTACACATTGAGTGTAGTTGGTCAGCCAGTTTCGAATCCATCTGGTGGTGTTGCTATCTAAACTACATTTTTCTACTTTATCTAGTAGTAGGTTATGGTCTACTTTATCAAATGCCTTACTGAAGTCCAAGTAAATTATATCGACAGCCTTCCTCTGGTAAAGTGACAAGTAATTTTGTCACTTTATCAGAGAATGCAATAAGATTAGTCTGACATGATCTGTTTTTAACAAACCCATGTTGGCTTTTGGTTATTACTTTGTTTGCTTCTAGGTGTTTGCTGATTTGTTGCTTGATTATCTTTTCCAGAATCTTCCCTGGTATTGAGGTCAGGCTGATAGGTCTGTAGTTACATATGAAGGTGTTACATATGAAGTGCCAGGAATGCAATGCAGTTTGGGATTTTGGCAATGGTTGCTTGTAATGGAATGAAATCAAGAGGCTACCTTTTCAAACATTGTCTACAATTCCTGACCAATTTTTTTATATGGAACAAAGTTTTTACAACTTTTCAAAACTCCATTGTAGCTTTGTGCCTAAACAGAAATCCAAGCAAAAATATGAAACTAAGTGCACTTCCTTACAGTCTGCAGAGATTAGGGATCTGTCAAGAAGACAACATATATGAAAATTATAACATATATAAGCATTATCAAACCAGTTTTAATAGCCTTCCAAGGTTGATGTGCAAGCCCAATAACAGCAGAGCACTAAATGCAGTACTATTTTTTCAAAGTTGTTTCTTTTGTAGTTGCTTTTTCTTTTTTTTCTACAGCATAATTTTCTATTTGCGGTAATAATAACTTTCAGTAAACTGATTACTTGCTTCTCATTTATTATTTTGATGTGTTTGTTAGTTTGCGCTTAGGGAAAGGTTGCTGCTATAGAGCTTGTGATCCAGTATAGTTAATTATGTCTTATTCTTTTGCATATTTCTTTTCATGGCTTTAAAGGCAAAATTAATATGGAGGAAAGAACTGGCAGTTGATTAAAAATACTTTATAAAAGCCTCTTTCAGCCCAATCTGCTTTACAGTGATCTTGTTGTAAGAGAAAATAGGAGTGAACACTATCACTTTGAATTCCTAAATGTGAGATATACATCTAGTAAATAAATATTGTGAATAATATTATTGTGCATACTATAAGCTGTACAGATAATCCTGTATCCCTATTTCTCATTCTGACATGTTGAAAGTCATATCCTTGATCTGTAGTATGTTCAAGGATGTTATTCAGCCAGCTAAGTCTAGTTGTGGAAACTGATTTTAAGCTTGGTGGTTTTCTTGCAGACATTTCATTACTGAACTAGGTAACATCATCAGTGCTAGTACACCCAGAAGTACCAAAAGAACCCACGATAGTATTACTACACAGCACACCCACCAACCAAATATACTAAGGTTGAAATGCCCAGAATCATGGACTGTATCAACCTTTACCTGACCACATACTTTCAGTTTAATGGACAAATATATCAATAAATCAAACGAAGTCCCATGGGATCACCGTTTTCTGGACTCATAGCTGAGACCATAATGCAATGCCTAGAATCTACAGTGCTCCCACACATACAACCCAAAATATTGATCAGGTATGTAGGCAACATCTTTCTCATAATAAAAAAGAACCAACTAGAAAACACACACAAAATTATCAAAAGAATAAAATTTACAAGGGAAGAAGAAAATCCCATGCTCCCTTCTTAGATATCTTCATCAGCAGAGGCAGTGATGGCAAATTAGACACATGAGTCTATTGAAAAACTGCCCACACCAAACAAATGCTCCACTACCAAGGTAACAACCAAACCTCCCACAAAAGAAGCTGTGTAAGAACATTATTTAGATGAGCACAAACATACTGCAGCAATCCTGAACATCGGAAAAAGAAAACAGAACATCTATATATTGACTTCCAACAAAATGGATACCCAGACAACTTTATCAAAAAGTGCCTGACCACTCAACTTACCACAATTCAACCAAAGCAAGGTGTAAAAAGGATAACAGTGATTACACACACACACACACACACACACACACACACACACACACACACACACACACACACACACACAGTCACAGTCACACAACATCTCAGAAACCATCAACAGACTATTACAATCACATGGGTCTCCATGGACACAAACTAAAGCCCTCTAAAACATCCCAAGTAAACCAAAAGACCAGCAGCTCCAGAAGAAAAAAAAACAGGAGTCATCTACAATATACTGTGTAAGGACTGCAAATGCCACTATGCAGAAGACTGGCAGAGCACATCAGTGAACATGAACTGGTAGTCAGAAGACATGATGAAAACTCCTTATTTCACAACAGCTGGATAGATTGAACCAGTTTCAAGTGGGAAACTGTAAGCATCCTAGATCAAATCTAATCTAAAAATGTCAGAGAATTCCTGGAGGCCTGACACTCAGACATTTCAAACATTAACAGGCACAAAGAGATAAACATCTACATACCATTCAAAAGAGACAATCAAAAAGGAAAATGGAAAAACACCTCCTGCCCAGCAATCAACAACCATATGAGCAGAGATTAACCAACAATCAAGAATACACAATAATATCCCAATCAAGTAATTACCAACCCAGACAAACAAGCTAATAGTAAACAACAGCCTAATTAGGAAAGAAACCTTATCAAGGAACCACCAAAATCACTCCCACCAACACTATCAAGGTAAGCGACTAGTATATAAAAATAAAAGCAAACTATTGATTGATTGATTGATTGATTGATTGATTGATTGATTGATTGATTGATTGATTAGATTAGATTTGTATGCCGCCCAACTCCCGAGGGACTCTGGGCGGCTAACATGTCAAATACAAAATCTAAAAACAGTTAAAAGAGAATTAAAACAAAAAACTGATTAAAAATACATACATACTACTATCATGGGCCGGAACTTATCCCTGATATTCCCAAGCTCAACGGTCCCACACCTGATGGAAGAGCCAGGTCTTGACTGCCTTATGGAAGACCAGTAGGGTAGAGGTGGTCCGGATCCCCGGGGATAGCTGGTTCCAGAGGGCCGGAGCTGCTACAGAGAAGGCTCCCCCGTGGACCCACCAGCTGACATTGTCTGGCCGACGGGACCTGGAGGAGACCAACTCTGTGGGATCTCACTGGTCTAAGGGAGCTATGTGGTAGGAGGCGGTCTCGGAGGTAGCCTGGTCCTGAGCCATATAGGGCTTTAAAGGTGATAACCAACACCTTGAATTGTGCCCGGAGACCAATAGGAAGCCAGTGCAGCTCGTGGAGGATAGGGTGTACGTGTAATATGGGTGTACGTGGGTGCCCCCATGATAGCTCGCGCGGCTGCATTCTGGACCAGTTGTAGTCTCCGAACATTCTTCAAGGGTAGCCCCATGTAGAGCGTGTTGCAGTAGTCTAACCATGAGGTGACAAGGGCGTGAGTGACTGTGAGGAGAGCATCCCGATCCAAGTAGGGCCGTAATTGGTGCACAAGACGAACTTGTGTGAAGGTCCCCCTGGCCACACCTATCAAATGTTGCTCCAATTTCAGCTGTGAGTCCAGGAGGACATCCAAATTATGGACTCGCTCTGAGGGGGATAATTTCTTCCTCCCCCAAGAGTCAGGGATGGATAGTTTACCTCATCCTTGGGAGGCAATACTCACAGCCATTCGGTCTTCTCTGGGTTGAGTCTGAGCCTGTTGACTCCCATCCAGACTCTCACAGCTTCCAGACACCGGTCCATCACATTCACTGAATTGACGCGGGGTGGAGATGTATAACTGGGTATCATCTGCGTATTGTTGATACCTCACCCTAAATTGGTGGATAACCTCACCCAGTGATTTCATGTAGATATTGAAAAGGAGGGGAGAGAGAACCGAGCCCTGAGGTACCCCGCAAACGAGGGGCCTAGGGGTCGATCTCTGTCCACCTACTAACACCGACTGAGAGCGGCCGAAGAGATAGGAGGAGAACCACCGTAATACAGTGCCTCCCACTCCCAGCTCCCCTAGTCGACTCAGAAGGATACCATGGTCAATGGTATCGAAAGCTGCTGAGAGCTCAAGGAGCACCAAGATCGAGGTGCAACCTCGATCTCGGGCTCGCCAGAGGTCATCCAACAGTGTGACCAAAGCAGTTTCCATGCTGTAACCAGGTCTGAAGCCAGATTGAAAAGAGTCTAGATAATCGGTTTCATCCAATAGCCGTAGGAGTTGGAGTGCCACCACTTTCTCAACAACCTTCCCTACAAAAGGAAGGTTGGAGACTGGACGAAAGTTTTTTAATTCAGCTGGGTCCAAGGATGATTTCTTGAGAAGGGGTCGCACCACTGCCTCTTTCAAAGGTTGTGGGAAAGACCCCTGACTCAAGGAAGCATTGATTAACGCTTGGAGCCAGCCTCGTGACACCTCTTTGGTGGTCGAAACCAGCCAGGAGGGGCACAGGTCCAATAAACAAGTGGAGGAACTCATTGCTCCTATTGCCTTGTCCATGTCCTCAGGAGTCACAGACTCAAACTCATCCCATATAACTGGACTAAGACCTGCCACTGTCATCTCGGTCAGCCCTGCCCAATCAGAGTCCAGGTCTGTCCAAATCTGAGCGACTTTATCCGACAGAAACTGAACAAATTCCTCAGCTCTGCCCTGCAATGGTTCCTCCTCGCTCCTCACTTTAAGGAGGGAGCGGGTCACTCTAAAGACGGCAGCTGGCGTGAATCTGCAGATGCAATAAGTGCAGAAAAATGCGAACATTTTGCCGCCCATTTCGCCACTAGATAGGTCCTAATAAAGGCACTCCCTTCTAGCATTGATGATGTTACCTAGTTTGGTAATGAAACATCTACAAGAAAACCATCAAGTTCAGCATGCACCAAGGACCCACAGTTCAACTCTGAGCTACAAATACTCTCTTTTATTGATTTTCAGCTCTTTCTGAGCATCACGCTAAGTCCTAGCAGTGACTACGTGCCCGTTTCACACAGAATGAGTTCTGCCTTTCCTGTACCTTTTCTATTTCTTGCAGGAGAGGAGGACATCATGTGATGAGTGGCCAGCTTGCTGTGCAGCTTTGAGTAATTGGGCTTTCTTTACAATTAAGTGCAGGACAAGAGGCAATAAGTACTGGCCTTCTGTGCTTGCTGGTAGGGGAAGCAGAAGCAGACAGGTTGTTGCCTAGTAACACCCCTGGCCATTTATATTCTTTTTATTGAGGTATTTTTTTAAATTTTGCAACTTCTTCATGCCTGCGAGTCTCTTTCTCTGGCATAGTTTACTCTGGATAAAGTATGTTATAATGAAGAGATGAGCCCATTCTATATAATAATATCAACAAAGTTAAAAGCTATAGTAACTTTAATTTATACTGTATGTGTCTGTACTTACTTAATTTATATCCTTCTTTTACTCTGAACAACTCAAGGCTCTCTCCTCCTGTTTTCCCCCTTTCCTTTGAAATGAGTTGAATGGACACAGAATGACTGATCCAAGATAACTAAATTGGCCTCTGCTGAAGGGAGCTCAGAAATTCCCGGTTTCTAGTCCAACATCTTAATCATTACCCCAAATTGCCTTTATTATTAATATAATACTATTAATGAAAAGAGAGCCATTTTAGTAAAACCGTACAGGCATCAGGTTAGAGACTGGGAAATTGAGTTTTAGTCCTGCCATAGACATGAAGACAGCTGGTAACCTTGGGCCAGTCTCTCTGTAATCAGCCAATTATAAAGGCAGCTTTACTTGGAACAGTTTGCATCCTGCAACAATATCTGTAATATCTTCAAACAACAACATCTGCCTATTCCAGTCCTTGGGAAAGATTCAGTAGGCGGATAAAAATGTCAAATCTAATCTGAACAACTGGCTGACTGTGCTTTGACCCATCATAATAATAATAATGAAAGCTTTACCTTCGGATAAAGAAACACATTTGGAAGTATATTCTACTTAAAGAGCCATTTAGTAAAAGAAAATGTCAGATTTGACTCATCGTGCAATATACTGGTTCAAAATTATCTGCATTCTCAAGGAAGGAAATTATGTATATATAACAATTCTTAAAACTCCATGGTGTTTGAATTTCATCCTATGTGGATGCAATACATAAAAATGTATTCTCTAATACACCAAATCAAACAATAGTTAGAATTATTACTTATGGTTGAATCACAAGCAACTTAGTGGCTATACATTTTTTAAAAAGCTGTTTTACAAATGAAAATGCTATCAAAATTTATTCTGACAGAGGCTGACCCAGATAAAATAGGAACAAAGCCTGATGGAAAACTTTTTTTGATGGGTAGCAAGATTAAAAATCAGGATGGGATGTGACCAGTACAGTTGGGTAGATAAAGACGACTGCCTTATATAGCAGTTTGGGGATGGCAAGACAAGCAGCAAATGAGTAGCTATTTACTCATTATGGTATTACCCTTCTTTTACCAATATGGCTGGGAGAGATGCCTGTGGGTACAATGTTCAGATTTTTTTTCACTTTATGCTATTATGTAAATTTTCAATAATTTTCATCCCAAATCATTATTGTATAATTTTGTACCAGCACAATCAGTTTGTGCCAAACATCTGGAAATATGCCAAAACTGCTGAAACATTTTCTGATCAAAATCCCTTACCCACCTAATTACCATTATGATGAGAGGCTATTCTATTCAATAATGCATCCTTACTTTTATAATTACAATAGCTATGGTATTACCGTTACTGTGGGGTCAAATGGCCATCAACATCTTATACAGTACCTTTATTCAGAATCAAAAGGAAAACATCAAAGTGTGTGTGTGTGTGTGTGTGTGTGTGTGTGTGTGTGTGTGTGTGTGTGTGTGTAATAAATTAGAAATAAAACTAGACATATTACATCGCACTAAAACTAATGAAAAATCTTCAGCCCTAGCACAAGTTTTTAACCTGGGCAAATACACTTGTTTGAAACACAATACAATAAATGCCAATGAAACTTATAATGTCATGATATGTATTCTGCCTTTGTCTGCAATGATAACTCTACCCCATAGAAATCCAACTGAAGAAAAGATGGCAGAAAATGTCTTTGCTGTTCATAGAACACAAGACAAAGAAGAACACATTTCAGCAATGGAGCAATTAACAACCAGGCTCTAAAAATATATGAGCCCATTTGTCAACACATCTGGGTTACAAAATTTGTCACCCTATCCCCTTTTCCCACTGATTCAGTGTCTGGCTTTATGCACATTCATTTTATTTAAAAATTGGGGTGAATTAAACCCTAGCAATAAAGTGAGGGAAGGCTGTACTTAATTTGAATGATTAGGTTCCACACCTGTGGCTCTGTTTCAAGTAGAAAAATACTTTTGTCATTTTTAGAGTTTACAATCTCCAGTTTCTCATTTCAAAATATATGTATTGGGCAGTTTTAACGTGCAAATCAAGTATGCATTGCATGAACAATTTTCATTCTGTAGGGGAATTTCATATAGTCTGGGATTGGTAGTGAGCATACTGCTCCCTCCCATATTTGGTATACCAGGTGACTCGACAGAAAAACATTTAATCTCTCCCCTGGCTCAGCTGATAAGGGAGGAGGTTGTGGCTTAGAGGTTAAAGCAACTGCCTGACAAGGTAAGCAGCTCAAGTTCGAATCCAAGAAGGTTATGGCTAGCTGATGAGATCATCTGACGATACGGAGTGAGGTACCAGCAATATGTTGACGATACCCAGTTGTACATCTCCACCCCGTCTCAGTTCAGGGAAGCAGTTGATGTAATGTGCCGTTGCCTGGACGATGTTAGGGTCTGGATGGGAATAGCAATAGCACTTAGACTTATATACCGCTTCATAGTTCTTTACAGCCCTCTCTAAGCGGTTTACAGAGTTCAGCATATTGCCCCCAACAATCTGGGTCCTCATTTTACCCACCTCGGAAGGATGGAAGGCTGAGTCAACCTTGAGCCGGTGAGATTTGAACAGCTGAACAGCTGAACTAGGCTCAAGCTCAATCCTGACAAGACCGAATGGCTGTGGGTGTTGCCCCCTAGGGATTATGTCGACTGCCCCTCCTTGATTCTGGGGGGAGAGAAATTAACTCCCTCGGAATGGGTTCGCAATTTGGGTGTTCTCCTAGATCCACAGCTAAAATTGGAGCAACATCTTTCAGCTGTGGCTAGGGGGTTCGCCTGGTGCACCAATTGCAACCCTACTTGGAGAGGGAGGCCTTACTCACAGTCACTCATGCCCTCATCACCTCACAGCTGGACTACTGTAATGCGCTCTACATGGGGCTACCCTCAAAGAGTATGCGGAGACTGCAATTGGTGCAAAATGCAGCTGCGCGAGCTGTGGTGGGTGTTCCTAGATACACCCACATAACATCCATTCTCCACCAGCTGCATTGGTTGCCCATTAGTCTCCAGATGCAATTTAAGGTGTTGGTTTTTACCTTTAAAGCCCTACATGGCTCAGGGCCAGGTTACCTCCGGGACCGCATCCTATCGCATATCTTCCTACGACCGGTTAGGTCCCACAGAGTTGGTCTCCTCCAGGTCCCTTTGACCAAGCAATGCCAGTTGGCGGGGCCGAGGGGGAGAGCCTTCTCTGTGGGAGCTCCATCCCTCTAGAACCAACTGCCCCCAGAGATCAGGATTATCTCCACCCTGCTGGCTTTCTGTAAAGCAATAAAAACTTGGCTCTTCTGGTAGGTGGGGTGAAAGTGAGACCAATTAGAATATCTCTGGTCTCCTCCCTGGTATGAATGATGGATGGTTTTAACCTTTTTTATAATTTTTTAATTGTTGTCATTATGTTGTTTTTATATACTGCTTTTATGAATTGTTCTTTCTCTGTATTGTATGCCGCCCTAAGTCCCACGGGAGTTGGGCGGCCTATAAGAACGCTCAATTAAAATTAAATTAAATTAAATGAGAGCTAAATAGCTTGAAATAGATCTATAGTAGTCTGCCTTTATTTCTTTATCAGCACAAATGTAAGTTTGAATGTATGTATGTATATATATTAGTTACATGATTATTCATAATGTGATTTGATTGAAATGTAGATGTACTGAATGTAATATAAAATCTAAACATTAATATATGTTGATTATCTGAATATACTCTGCAGATTCAGTGGCTAGAACTGCCAGAGGAAGTGATTTCAGTTGCGATTCTGATGAGCAACATCTAAGCTGAATTAGGACAACTGAATCATTTTGTTGTAACTTTACAAGAAGGATTTATAACACGAAAAGATTGGAGGGATAGTCAAAGTCTAGCTCTCAACTAGTAGCATCTTATCAAGCAGAAAGTCAGAAAGTAAAGGATCTGGAAAGGCAAAGACAGGAAGGAAAGATCTTGAGATTACCAGACCAAGAGTATGCAGAGAAACAGATTAAGAAGAAATTCCAGTCTCTCTATTACATTCACTGTCCCTTGTGGTCTATAAATGGTGAGGTCCTGAAGTCAGTTCAACTGAAGTCACAGTTCCAATGTAAAAATTCAAAAACAATTAAAAAAAATATCTCACACTCAAGTGAATTCAAGTTTAGAATGACTTGTTTAATGGAGTAACCTACAAAAGTTTTAGATGATCATATAGTGTTATGCATAAAAGATAATGTAGCATACACCCAAGCACAGCTCCCTTTATTTAGAAAGAGTAATAGTTATCTATATTCTCTTCCTTTCAATGCATCCCAAATCTGATGCCCAAAAGAATCATTTCAATCTCTCTAGTTCTTCCTAAAACATACCTATTTTCATCATTATTCTACACTTTCTGGATGGGTTTATCTATTATGAAAAGTAATTTCTAACTGAATAAATGACAATTTGCTGGGTTTCAAATATCCCCATGAATGTTTTGAGTTGCACAATATATTAAGCCAAAACCAAACAAAAACTATTGGTTAGAAGAGGGTCACCCAAACTCTCCACCTCATCAACCCCTTCACGAAGTTTCAATTCTTCACCAACTCCCAAATATTTATTATATGGAAATAATTTAAGAAACACTACTTTTACTAATAGTACTATGAATAACAACAAAGACAACAATAACGGATGGTTCCATTGACCACTTTGGAGAATCCTGGTTGAGAGAGTTGTATGAAGCCAGCCTCTGTTTTCACTTTAGGCTGTGTATATCTAATCTATAGTTATATAGCTTCTGACATTTGCTTTCTTCTCTATCACACTTCCTCTTAGTCCATCTGTTTGTCCTGTTTCCTAAGGGTGTCTGGAGGTGATGATGTCAAAAATAAATCAAAATTGTGATGCAACCATGTGATTGAAGCTCTATCCCTTTCTGCATGGATTATTGATAAATCACATATGAAATAGATTGAGCTTTTGGTCACTTTCATCTTGATTTTTTTGACACCTCTGTGTTCACTTAGTTTAACTACCAAGCTGTTGTATTCATCCTTTACTGTCCTGTTCTACCGTATGTTTACATTAGAATTAAGGTGCAATGACATTCACTTTCCCAGAGATTGATAACTTTCAGAGAGATTCACTTTCCCAGAGATTGATAACTACTTGCCCTGCCCTTGAATTTATGTAATTCTTGGTTTCCTCCTTGAAACCCATGAATTGAATCTGGGAAGCTTACACCTATCCCAGGTGTCAGCAACCTGTGGCTCCGGAGCTGCATGTGGCTCTTTGGGCCCTCTTCTGTGGCTCCGTCGGATGATCCCACCACTGGCTGGGCTCGCCCTTCGCCCTCCCCTCCCAGTACTCCTCACCTGGCCTGAGAAGGTAGGGCGATGGTGGGGGATGGAGAAGCAGCTAGGGCAGAGATACAGAGAGAGTGGGATAGAGAGAGAGAGACATAGAGAGATACAGAGAGGGGGGAGGAAGAGAGAGGGAGGGAGAGTATGAGAGAGAGGGAGAGGGAGAGGGAGGGAGGGAGAGCGAGAGATGTCAAAAGGGTTTTGTAGTTCCCAGTGTTTTTTAACAACCAGTTCTCTGCCCTAATGACTGACTGGGTAGGCGTGGCTTGGGGGTCATGTGACAGGTGGAAGTGAATGACATTCAGTTGGCCATGCCCACCCAGGTTTTGTGGCTCCCGGTGTTTTCTTTTCTGTGGGAAACAGGTCCAAATGGCTCTTCGAGTGTTTAAGGTTGCAGACCCCTGGCCTATGCCCAAGATTCATGTACATTAAAAATAATATCGTTTTCAATTTACATATTACTTTGTCTTCATTCTTATCCACTTATACCCTAAATATTGAGCTCATTCCCCCCTCCCCCAAAAAATCAGGTATCTTTTGTAACTTCATAAGCAAAGTTAAAATAAATGAAAGGAATATGTAAACCCTCTCTGAAAATTTAGATACGGTAACATGGAAATATTAGGAATACAATTTTTGTTCTAATGAAGTCCTTGTGTTGCAAATTATGTCTGTTTAATGCAGTTACATTCACTATTTAATTTTTTTATTACCATTTAAAATATGTCTTCTTTTTAATTTCCTCTTTTACCACTTTGATAAAACAGTACAATTATGATTTTTAATTATTATAAATAAATATAGTAGTTTATAGTTATAGTGACTATTAATAAATACAGTTTGTTTTATTGTATTCACTATTACAAAAACACACTAGAAACAAAATGGCTTCAAAATATCTCCATTAATAAAATACTAATGGTTTAATTCTTCATAATTCATATATTTGATAAATCTTTAAGTTAATTATTGATATGTCATTAGTGTCTCTTGCCCTATTTTATAATGATTTATTAATATCAGATGGTATCCAAAGTTGATTGAATTAAGGTGCTGTAGAAATAATTGAAACAACGTGATTCAAGGTCCAGTGACTTCAGTGGAAACTAAGAACAATTACCTTGGCTGGAAACAATATATAACATGTACTAAACAAAAGAGAAACACAAAATAATGAAATAAAAATATTTTCCTGTGTGGTGCTCATTTTTTGTTCAGCCTGCCAGCCTGCCACAATCTTATCTTACTTGTCCCATCTGAATGTCTTAAATTTCCCTCTCCAGAAGTATTCCATAGCTAGTAAATGTATAGGATAATGTTTTGTTTAAAAGTACTAATTTTAAACATTTAAAAATGTGTACTTCTACTAATCTCAAAGGTGTCATGTGTATGTAGCTGATTCTGTTTTTGGCAATATATCCAATAGCAATGAAACAAGAAAACCACAAAAATAGAGAATACTCACTAGCTCTCATAACATGATTCCTTTTGATGTCTGATATGATTAACGTAATATCTTCCTGAATGTTTTTCTTCACTGTCTTACAGTTTTTTAGCTTGTATTTCCCATGTACCTTTCTTGCTACATGCATCTACATGGAGGGAAGCATGCAGTGGGATATCCCAAGATTCCGTCTTAGGCCCACTATTCTTCAACATCATCACTACACAACAATTTAGATGAGGGGATAGAAATGGATCTCATCAAATTTGCAGACACCAAGCTGCAGGGAATAGCCAATACTTTAGAACAGGTGTGTCAAACTAGATTTCTTCGAGGGCCGGATCAGGATTGTAGTTCTCTTCGACGTCCTTCCAGGTGGGGCGGAGGTGGGATGGATGCCTCCTGCAGCACCCTGCTGGCCAAAATGCCGTGGGGGTGTGCGAAGCCCCCCCCCCCTGCATGGCCTCCTATAGCAATAGCACTTAGATAGCAATAGCACTTAGACTTATATACCGCTTCATAGTTCTTTACAGCCCTCTCTAAGCGGTTTACAGAGTTCAGCATATTGCCCCCAACAATCTGGGTCCTCATTTTACCCACCTCGGAAGGATGGAAGGCTGAGTCAACCTTGAGCCTGGTGAGATTTGAACAGCTGAACTGCTGAACTAGCAATCAGCTGAAGGTCGCAGTGCTGCTTTTAACCACTGCACCACCTCTATAGCACTTTGCCAGCCAAAATGGGACCCAGGGTGAGGTCCTTTGCTATTTCCAGCCCCGTGGGCCAGATCTAAGCACTCTGCAGGCCGGATCCAATCCACAGGCCTTGAGTTTGACACCCCTGCTTTAGAAGATGGCAGACTTGAACACTAAGCCCTATTCAACAAAATACAATTCAATGTTGAGAAAAATAAGGTTTTACATTTAGGCAAGAAAACCAAAAGCACAGGTGGTAGTAACTCAACAGCAGTTACTGAGAGAGGGATCTAGAAGTAGATATCACTTAAGTATGAGCCAAATATGAGCTGCAGCTGCCAAAAAAGGCAACTCAGACTCAGTCCTAGGCTGCATCAACTGGGGGATAGGCTCTAGAAAGTGTAGAGAAGAATAACAAGGATGATTAGGAAACTAGAGACTAAAACCTATGAAGAATGGTATGCAGATATGTCTAGTCTAACTAAGGGTGACATGATAGAAATCTTTAATATTTAAGGGGCTGTCATAAAGAAAAGGAGCAGGACCTCAAAGCAGCTGAAGGCAGGACAAGAAATAAACTGGATGGCAGATCATTAAGGAGAGATCCAACCTAGAACTAAGGATAAATTTTCTAACAGTGAGAACAATGAATTAGTGGAACGGTTTGCCTCCAGAAGGTATGGATGTTCCATTATTAGAGGTTTTTAAGAGGAGATTGGCAGTCATTTTTCTGAAATGGTACAGTGTCGCCTACTTGAGCAGGGGGTTGGACTAGAAAACCTCCAAGATCCCTTTCAACTCTGTTATTCTGATATTGTTCTGAAATAGATAGATGCATGCCTAACCTTTTAGGGTTTCCTATTTCCTTTAGGATAAGCAGTTTTACAGTATGCTTCACATACTGAAAGGAAATAAAGAGAGAATAAAAATAGTAAACAAAAAAATATAAATAACAATTCAGCTAAAGCCTCCTTGTTTAGCCTTCTTTACCCACTTCTCAAAATTGATTTCCATAAAAATTATTCTGCATTTTCTCTGCTTTCTTGAAATGTATATACTTTGCTTCTCTTTAACTACATTTTTACATCACTTTTTTCCTACAATATATACATTTTATGCTACATAGTCATTCCATCTCAGCCCTAATCAGTGGCAGTCTCAATGACTAGCTGACTAAAAACATTATTTATTGCATCATACTTTGAGAGCTTTGCTGTGTGAATTAGTTAATAGCAATAGCACTTACACTTATATACCGCTTCACAGTGCTTTACAGCCCTCTCTAAGTGATTTACGGTGTCACCATATTTCCCGCAACAGTCTGGGTCCTCATTTTACCGACCTCGGAAGGATAGAAGGCTGAGTCAACCTTGAGCCAGTGAGATTCGAACTGCCACACTTCTGGCAGCCGGAAGTCAGCAGAAATAGCCTGCAGTATTGCATTCTAACCACTGCGCCACCACAGCTCTCTAATGCAGTAAAAAACAAGTGGACTCCTATAAAAAGTTCCCAATACTAAGAACAACATCCTCATTTCTTTTTTTTTATTATCATTTTTTTCAGCAAACATTCTCTTATAGGGATTTTTCTAATGCTTTCGATACCATCGACCATGGTATCCTTCTGCGTCGTCTTGGGGAGGTGGGAGTGGGAGGCACTGTTTTACGGTGGTTCTCCTCCTACCTCTCTGACAGGACGCAGTCGGTGTTGACAGGAGGGCAGAGGTCGGCCCCTAGGCCCCTGGTTTGCGGGGTGCCACAGGGTTCGGTCCTCTCGCCCATCCTGTTTAACATTTACATGAAACCGCTGGGTGAGATCATCCGACGACACGGGGTGAGGTATCAGCAGTATGCTGACGATACCCAGTTGTACATCTCCACCCCGTGTCAGTTCAGTGAAGCAGTTGATGTAATGTGCCGCTGCCTGGACGATGTGAGGGTCTGGATGGGAGTGAACAGACTCAGGCTCAACCCAGACAAGACTGAGTGGCTCTGGATTTTGCCTCCCAAGGATTATGTCGACTGTCCCTCCCTGGTTCTCGGGGGAGAAAAATTGACTCCCTCGGAACAGGTCCGCAATTTGGGTGTCCTCCTAGATCCACAGCTAAAATTGGAGCAACATCTTTCAGCTGTGGCTAGGGGGACCTTTGCACAGATTCGTCTTGTGCACCAATTGTGACCTTACTTGGAGAGGGAGGCTTTGCTCACAGTCACTCATGCCCTTGTCACCTCACGGCTAGACTACTGTAACGCGCTCTACATGGGGCTACCCTCAAAGAGCATCCGGAGACTCCAACTGGTACAGAATGCAGCTGCGCGAGCTGTAGTGGGTGTACCGAGATACACCCACGTAACACCTATTCTTCGCCAGCTGCATTGGCTGCCAATTAGTCTCCGGTCGCAATTTAAGGTGTTGGTCGTTACCTTTAAAGCCCTACATGGCTCAGGGCCAGGTTACCTTCGGGACCGCATCCTACCACATACCTCCCTACGACCGGTTAGGTCCCATAGAGAGGGCCTCCTCCGGGTCCCATCGGCCAAACAATGTCGGTTGGCGGGGCCACGGGGGAGGGCCTTCTCTGTGGGAGCCCCGTCCCTCTGGAACCAACTCCCACCAGAGATCCGGACTATCCCCACCCTGCTGGCCTTCCGTAAAGCCATAAAAACTTGGCTCTTCCGGCAGGCGGGGTGAATAGGAAGATCAGATTCCCCCCTTGAATGTTGTTTTTATAATTGTTTTAACTATGCCTTTTAATTTTAAATTATGATAATTGTTTTTATTGTACGCTTCTTATTCTGTTGTACGCCGCCCTGAGTCCCACGGGATTGGGCGGCCTATAAGAACGTCTATTAAATTAAATTAAATTAAATTAATTCAAAAACTCCATTTCTGTATTTTCTTGTTACTAGAGCTCCACACAATTCTGTAGCAATCTATAACAATTATTTTCACACTATTCCAAACAGCTTCTACATTCTCTTATCTCCACTCTACATTAATTCTGATAGAAGATCAATCTATGGATCCATTTTTTCCTTAGAACCCCTTTTGGCACTAACAATAACATGACCTGTTGCTTGCACACTCAGAATCTCTCATCAGCCTTGTATCTTTTTTTATCACGAAGCAATCAATCAAGCTTTTAGATTTGTATTGATTCCTTTGTTATGTATACTCTTGCTTAAATCACATACTATATTTGAAACAAACCATTTTGTAAGTAGAGTTACTTTTTTCACTCATTCTTGGTCTCCAAACTGACTGAATCTTGTTTCCACCTTCCTAACAAAACATTTTTTGGGGTCTAAATTGTAGCATTTTAGAAGGTTGTAGTTTCTCAGAAAATTTATTCCTGGTTCTTCTAATCCCAACATTAATTGGAATATAGCACATAACTATCACCAGGCAAGGATTCTTACATTTATCCATTTCTAAACTATCAAGGATAGTATATAATATATTCTTTTTGATCATTTGTTAATTGACAGTACAATACACAATACATGATACAATACAATACATGAGCACACAATAGATACAAACTTAATGTAAACCACTGCAAACTTGACTGCAGAAAATACGACTTCAGCAACAGAGTGATCAGTGCCTGGAATGCATTACCTGACTCTGTGGTTTCTTCCCCAAACCCCCAAAACTTTAACCTTAGACTGTCTACAGTCGCCCTCACGCCATTCCTAAGAGGTCTGTAAGGAGCGTGCATAAGCGCACCACTGTGCCTACCGTCCCTGTCATAGTGTCCTATTATCCTCATTTATCTGTACTTCTTTGCTTATGTTATGTTTATACAAACACCTACTATCTTGTATGTTTGTCAAATAAATAAATAAATAAATAAATAAATAAATAAAAATAATTAATGCTAGTTACCATTTCTATTTTAAGATGCAGTCTCCTACATGCCTGCTTGTTACCAGATGTGACTATCATTCTTGATCTCCTCTGCCCAGCCTAGCTTTGGGCAACTGAGATTCATAAACTATTAGAAATGACAGATTATCATAATGAAACCTTTCAAAGTAGTCGTTGATGGAGAGCCCTGTGGAAGAGGTTTGTTCACTTGTGAAGTTACTGTTGTATTCTTTCACCTTTTCCAATCCCGGACCTTTCCAAATATGGAAGTTGTTTCTAAGAGGTCTGTAAGTGGCCTGCATAAGCGCACCACTGTGCCTACCGTCCCTGTCATACTGTCTTATTGTCCTCTTTTATCGTTACTTTTTACTTATGTTTATACAAACTACTACTATCCTATACATGTTTGACAAATAAATAAATAAAATAAAGTTCATAGCTGGAGAGCAGAGATTGGAGAAGGTTGTGATGTTTCCTTGGAACTTTGAACCACCGGATTATGGACCTCACTCAGAGAAGTCTCAAGGATACGGTAGTAAAGGTTCAGTGGAAACATTGACTATTGGAGCCCCAGCTGTTGAGCTATGCCTGTTGAAATTCGAAGTGTACTAATATAAACGAATAATACTTTTTTCCGCATTCTCAAGGTGATCTCTCTGATTTTGGAGATAAGTACCGTATTTAATGGATATCTCATGCGTTGTAGGAGGCTCTGTATCTGCATTATACATATAATACATTAGCACGGGCTAGCAGAGGGGGAAAGCTCAACCCAGCTCCCGCCGCTCTTGCGTTACTCCTCCCCGTCTTTATCTTCCCTTCTCCTCCTCCCCACCTAGTCAAAGTGTTGCCCCTCCCCCCTCCAGGGTGCTTCTCTTCCCTTCCCTCAATGGCGGTTGGCGCATGCGTGGTGCCGGGAGGCGGCCCGGGCCATGGCGGCCGTTTAAAGGTAACTGATTCAACAGAACGGGAGCCCTGGATTTTTGCATCGAATTTCTCCCCTTCCCAACTCCGCCGTGTTGTCAGAGTGTGACAAATTTTCGGCTTAGGGCTTAGAAAAAGAGGAAAGGGAGAAACGCCTGAAAATTCTCGCGCCTCTCCTGGACGCTTCACTTCAGGCCACGCATCTCCCATCCAACCCCCTCAAAATAAGTATTTGAGAAGGGAAGATTTTCTTAATGTCTCTTGCAAAAGAAGCCCACCTGTATTTAGCCCCCACCCCACCCTCGCTAAGACTGAGAGGGGTTCTTTGCGTGTAAAAGTAGCCCCTTTCCTTAAGTTTGTCCACCCTACTCATTTTATTAATAAACAGTAGGTGGAAGTAACTCCCTTAATTTCCACAGCGTTCTCTTTCTGAATATGGGGCCACCTTATAACCAAAGGGTCGAGGAAAAGCTGGTAGGCGAGTGAGATACTATGCAGGGAACCGGTTAGCTTCCCATTTCCAGTGTACAAGCCGTACACAACATCGTGTATTGTATATGGCTCCTCTTGTAGACTGTGCCACGCCGGTAACCTTTCCCACGTTCTTGGGGGAAGTTGTTTCCCAGTGAGGAGGGTCCGCTAGAAAGGGAGGATTTGGGAGCTGGGTTGGTCAGCCCACAAACTTCCTCTCTTTTATCAGTTTTGCTCGATGAGGAAAGACGTAATCCCCTCTCCCTATCTGTACCCTCCCCAATACCCACTGGGCACCGCTGTGTCCGTTAGAAGGAAAGAAACCAAAAGCCACCCCTTTCTTCCTTCCTTGGGGGGGAGGAAAGGGTGAAGCAAACGCACCTCTCCCCCCCCCATTCCTTGCAGGAGAAACTAAGACTGATCTAAGCGGATCAGCCGCATTTATTAGGAAGCGGCCCCTCCATTCCGGAGAGCCAGCAGGGCCCCCTGCTTTGCTTTTCCTTACATCACCAGGGCTGGCACTCCCGTAGTCTGGAAAAAGAAGAGTAATAAGGAAAGCAAAGAGATGGTTCTTGCACTAGCGGCAGGGAGCTGTAAAGGTTGGTGACTCGGGAGAAACGGCCGGGGGAAGGTGGTGTAGGAAGAAAGGGAGGCGATGGGTCTTGGTGGGGCGGGTGGCGACGACGGCGGCGCCCCAGGAGGGGTCCAGGTGGGGAATTTTGACCGGCAGCGGAGAGGAGAAGGGGGAGGCGGAGGAGACGTCGTAGCAGAATCTGGAGACTGAAGGTGTTGCATCGCCATGAGATCGACCGTCTACAAAGCAACCGCGACAACGACAACGACGGGGCCGGGCTTGCTGGAGCCTGGCCCGAAGGAAGAGGAGGAGCCGCCGCCGCATCTCCGCCAGCCTCCGCCTCCCCCGCAGAACCAAATCCCCGTGCCGGCCCCCGTGGCGGCAGCGGGCCCCAAGGGCCGGGCAATCGTTCCCTCGGCTGCGGCACCTGGACAACAGCAACAGGAAGGCAGCGGCGGCGGCTGCTGTTGGGGCGGCCTAGTGCCCTCGCCGTGCCCGCCAGGCAGTACTCGGCAAGCGGGCGTGGGCGATGCCGCCGGCAGCTCCCGCCCCTCCAAGTACCAGGCGGTGCTGCCCGGACACACCGCTGCTGCTGCCGCCACCGCCACCAAAGACGGCAAGCGCGGCGGCTCCCACGCCGGGCCTGGAGGACCTCCAGCGTCTCTCTCGCCGCCGCCGCCGCTACTGTCGTCGGCTTCCGCTACGGCCGAACCCGGGCAGCCTCCTCCACCCCCAGCAGTGGCATCCAGGGGTTCTCCGGTTTCATCGGAACCAAGCGGCAAGTGGAAAAGTGCTAGTAGTAGCAGCAGCACCGGGAGCGGCGGCGGGAACAGCCTTCGGAAAAGCCCCATGGGGGCCGGCGGGGGCAACTCCAGCCAGGCGGCCTGCCTCAAGCAGATCCTGCTGCTCCAGTTGGACCTTATCGAGCAGCAGCAGCAACAGTTGCAGGCCAAGGAAAAGGAGATCGAAGAACTCAAAGCCGAGAGGGACACAGTGAGTTATGTGTTGGGTAATGTGGGGTGGAGAGGGCTAACGTTCGAGTTGGGGTGAATTAGTGTTCACTAATGTTCAGGTGTTCAGGAAAAATGTGGTAACTCAAGGGTTAATAAATGTTGGGTGTGCACTGATTTTTGAAGGGTTAGTTTTGAGATCTTGGTGTTAACAGTGGGAGGGGTTAATGTAAAGCATGGCGTCTAATGTAGGGGGGTGCACATGCTTAGTAAGAGTGAATGTGTAGATGTGTAGAAAGATGGGGTAGGGCGAACTTGCACTGATAATAGGTAAAGGGATGAGAGCAAAATATATGATTTCGGCACTCAATGTAATTAGAGATTGACTCCTGAAATGGAAATGAAATTAGGAATAGTATGAAAGAGATTAACTGGCTAGAGAATAAGTTTCTTAAAATTCAAAAATTTGGAGTTTCTTTTCTGTATAACCAGTACAACAAACAGCAATACAATGTGTAACTAAAGTGTTAGCTTGGTAATTAATTGGACTTGTGATATTGATAAATGTCAGGTTAAGCAACCTAGAAGGTTAATAACCTAGAAGTTAAGTCAAGGCTGTTGGGTGATTTGGCTACCTGATAGTAGGGTTAAGGACACTAGTACAGCCCAGATATGTAATATTTGGATATGGATTTTGGAAGGAGTTGCAGCTATTTAGAAGGAGGAAGGGTAAATGGCCCCAGGACAGGAAGTCTTTGGCAACACCAGGGTTAACTTAAAGCAACAGGCATCTTCTTTGGGGAAGAGTATGGCAGAAAATGAGTTAATTTAAAGGGGGCAGCAAAAACAACCAGATGCAGCTTATGTCATGTGGACACCAAATGTGGAGAAGGGAGGGCCTTTTAACTGGTACATTTAAATGGTTGTTACAGATGTAGATTTGGTGCTATCTTCTACCTCAATTCTTCTCTCTGGGATTTCCTTCCTCTCATTTTCCAGAAGCACAATCCACTTTTTAATTATGAATATTGCAGAAAAAACAGTATGTGCCACTCTGATAAGGTATTCCTTTTTATCTTTGTCTAGACCCAACATACCCTCTCTTGTGTTCCCAGATGTAAAATGATATAAATTATGTAAAATTCTGCTGTTCAGAACCTATGAAGTTGCAGTATGAGGGTTACTGGAGAATTAGGCTTCTCCATACAAAAGAGATGCCTACTGCAAGCATGGGGATGTATAAGAAAGTGTCCATTGCTTTCTTATCCTGTTACTAATAGAGTAAATGGATATGGCTTGAAGACTGGGGAGACAGAATGTGGATCAGCTGCAAATGAAGATTGGTTTATTTTGCTGTTCTTAAGAGAGTGCTATCTGAAGCAAGAAATGCATAATGTACATTTTTAGCTGTAGTCTTAGAATCCTAGAATAGTTGTTTGATGGTTTATTATTTTAACTGTTCCCCCTCCAGCTCCTGTCCCTAAATTGCCAGAAAGGATTTTAATCCTGGCCTGTATGCATGACAAGTCTGCAGCCTAAAAATAGCCCCCTTTTCCCAGTTCCTGCAGCTGCTGCACCCATTATTGCTAAGGAAAGAACTATTTTCCTCTGCTTTAATCATAATCTTCAGGGTCTGTGTTCAAAGTGCTTGTGGGGTAGGATAGTAGCATTAGCATCTGGTTTCAGAAAGTAGTAGCATAAATATTTAATATTTTACTGTTTGTATCAGTAAACTCTGTTACCAGCATTACAGTGTAAAAAATCTTAGACCTGTGCAAAGTTAACCAATATGAAGGAGTCAGCTGCCATTTTGCTGTCAAGGATGTTAATGATAGGAGGCTGAGTAGTTCACATGCTCCTGCACAGGCTTTCAAAAAAAGAGAGCAAATCATAAATATGCACACTAGGAGGAGCTAGAATATGCACAGAAGAGTTAAATGAAACTTTGTGAATTAGATGGATCCTAGAACTGCTGATTCGGTTGTTGCTGCGTTAATTGCAGATTTATAAGGTATCTACAATTATTCTCTTTTTTTTGTTCTATTTTCCACCCTTTCTTCCTGTGAGGTGTCTCTTTTCAGTTTCAGTTATACAAATCCTGGAATATCCTCCTTCATATCATCAGCCTCTTACATATTATTTACAATACTAATTTTTAAAATAGAAACTTTTTGGAAATTGGTTTTAAATTGTACATTCTAAGAATTACCATCTGAATAATTTAATAAATAAGTAAAAGTCTGAGACCTTGACTGCACCTGCATGATTACCATCTGCACTTTTTTGACCCTCCCCTCCAATCACTTTTCCTTCACCTCTACTTCCCATGCTGGTGCTCTTCACACACACCCTTAGCAATATTTCTTATACATACTGTTTTCATTGTCTGGGCATGGGTAGTGGGGGAATGAGTTTTTGTAAGTTGTGTGAAGCTGCCAGGCTGTCAAACTATTATTCCACCTGAAAGCCATCAAAAACTTTTTGCAATACTTCAAATCAGTCTTATGTCATACAGCTGTGGATGAAATGAGGCACAGGATAAATAATTTGGAACAAAATGTATATTGTTTAAGTGACACCTATGGGTGCTTGTTTTTTAGCAATATCTCCCTTGGAATCTGGCAGGATCTTTGTTCATCTGATTTTATTTTTACATTCTTTTGATTAAAAAAGGCAAGGCAATATTGTAAAAATACTTTAAAACATTACTTTTCTTGTTTTTTGTAAACCTGAGGGGCTATAGACATAGCATAGTTTCACTTGTATTCCTTTTTAGTTATTGGTATTCTGCTGACAATTTTTTAAAAATTCTGTTCCAATATTCTAAATGCTTTGAGCCATCCTCCTGTTTTTTCCCTCCATAGCTGTGTGAGGTGGGTTTGGCTGAGGGAAAGTGTCTGAGACAGTCACCTAGCCAGCTTCTGAGTTGGAAAGCATTCTCAAAATGTTATTTAGTTGCTTCATAAAGTTATTATGGTAATATGATTCTGGAAGAATCTATAATTTAATATTCTGGGAGTAAAAATATCCTAAATTGAAATATTAAATGTACACTATTATGTGCATATAATTCAAAATAGAACATACAGATAGTCCTCAAATTAAGATCATAAGGGAGCCTGCCCATCATGGTTGTAATTTGTGATGGTCATAAATTGAGGTCACCCATTTTGTTAAGTGAAGCAATGGTTTGCTGTGGGATGATTTTGCTGAAAATGAAAGTAAATGTCAGTTTTGTCAAACCATCATAAACTGGTTGTATGACCATGGGACACTGCAAATAACCATAAATGTGAACCAATTGCTGAGTGTTTGGAATGACATTACATGACCATGGGAAGGTGCATCAGAACTTCAAATCCAGGTTATAAGTAACCTCCAGGGAAGACCATGGTAACTTTGGCTTCTAAGCAACCAATTGTAAGTCAAGGACTATCTATACATAGGTCCGGTTCACATTAACAAAAGAAGTAACCAAAGATACAGTTGCTTCTCTAAATTCTTAATTACATAAATTTCACCTTTCTCTCATACAAGCAATTGAATCCACTGATTTGGAAATTGAATCCCTACATTATTAGAGGTGTTTTAAATACCGCTTTAATTTAAATGCTTTAAACTAAACAGGAAAATATGCACTGCTGCCATTTTTTTAAAGCTTTAAAAGTAAACATTTTCTCAGATGGCACTGTTGCTTTTTGAAACTGCCATGCAGTCCCAAGAAAAGTTGAGTGTGGTTTAATGAGTTGCAAATAAATGCTCTATGTATGCCTTGGCATGCTCCAATGTACCTTTTTGCATTTTAATCCATAGCACTGACAGCTCTAAACATTATTCTCTTTGAGGGTTTACATGTAGTAAAGGTAACATCCATGATATTTCCTCATAAAAGGGAAGTAGACTTCCTTTTTTGAAACAAAAACTGTATCCTGGTAAAGGATGCAACATTGGGTAGCTAACGTAACACTGGTATACAATATAGTATGCATATTTAATGCAGAAATGATTATTGTTGCTGGTCATTTAGCTGAAAATGTGCTAATGTGCTAATATATTTTGGAAAATAATGTTTTCTTCCCTACATCCAAATGGTGTCAGTCTTGTCAATTATTTTAAACATATCATTTCAGGTAGTCCTTGACTTAACAACCATTCATTTAGTGACCATTCAAAATTACAACAGCACTGAAAAAAAGTGACTTATGACTGTTTTTCACACAACCATTTCAGCATTCTTGTAGTCACATGATTAAAATTTGGACATGTGGTATGTATTTATGATGGTTGTAATGTCCCAGGGTCATGTCCTCACCTTTTGCGACTTTCTGACCAACAAAGTCAATGGGGAAGCTAAATTCACTTAACAACCATATTACTAACTTAACTGCGGTGATTCACTTTACTAAAAAGTTTGCAAAATGGGTCAAAACTCACTTAACTGCCTTGCTTAGCAAAGGAGATTTGGGACTAAATTTTGGTCATAAATTGAGGATTTATCTGTGTACATTATACTGGTAAGCACTGCAGACTTAGCAATATTAAAATAGTCCAACTTGTGCAGAACTTGCACTTTTTTTCTATATAATGTCAAAGTTGAGTGAGTATTAGTAACTACAAACATTGTATTTTGTTAATGAAAAACTCTTTAATACCAAATTGCAATGTTGTGTTCTTAGCTTCTTGCTCGAATTGAGCGTATGGAAAGGAGAATGCAGTTGGTGAAGAAGGACAATGAGCGTGACAAACACAAGATATTTCAAGAGTATGAAACAGAAGAAAAAGTTGACCCTGATATACCAGAGAAGCTACCTACAGAATGCCCACCACAAGAACTCCTGGAGACTTCCCAGCCGCTGCCTTTGAAACATTTCCCATGTGGAAGAAATGGGAAGGGTCACAAACGGTAAAACTAGAAAGCTGCAGTTATATGTTTTTAAACCTATTTTGTTAGAGTTTTGATCAATGACTGTGAAAATGTTCTATGAAAGAGCTCTCTGTTACTAACAAACAAATCCTAGTATCATGCAAATTCATTTTTTAAAGAAAACATCAGTGGTTAAATCTAATGTAAAAAATATTGACTGGGGATATACTGTGAATGAATCAAATTCAATTTATTTATTGATGTGAAACTAGATCCCCAAACCACAAAGTAATTCAAATTGAACAGAATTTGATTAAAATGTAAAGAAACCTAGCATCAAAACCTGTAAGCTTGCTTTTTTTGTTAAATTGGACAAGTTGCGCTAAAATGAATCTCTATACTGTCTGCATTTTGATTGAGAGTTGTTAACCAAAGAATAGAAGGGATTTATTTGTATTTTTTTAACATTCCATATTTGAGGGGGGAAACCCACCATTTGTATGTTGGATTGTTTTTACTTTGCCTATAATTTCATTGTATATTGTTAATATATTTTTTTAAAAGTTCTAGCTATTTGTGCTTTCCCTTGATAGTCATTGGAGAACATGAATCTCCCTTCAGAGGCAAACCATGAGTCAAATGGGGCACTCTCCCTTTTAGTTGTCTCTTAAGTAGAATTACTTGCAGGAAATATTATTTTTAGTGATAATCTGCATAAGTATCATGATAGTTAAGTTGATACGTTAATATTTTCATATGTCTTTGTTCCTCCTTTTTGCCAAGGGAAAAAAGAGGACATAATGGTGTGTCTTATACATCCATTCTACTATTCTCTTTTAGGATAAGGAACTTTATGCAAAGTGAAGAAAGAAAATACTAAGTAGAAGACCAAAGAAATTAAAAATATAATAGGAAAAAGAAAAGGAAACATATTTATTGTATTTTTACTTACCTTTCTAGTCTTACAGACCATCCTTTTTACCACATGTCCATAATCATTTCTTACATTGCCTTTTCTTTTTTAAAATAGAACATACCGGTATTTTGATGGTAAAAAAAAATCTTCCATAGAAAAATTTTGGAGATAGGTCTGTGATTAAAATGTTAATTACTGCTCTACCTTTTAGCAATGGAAGTGTTTTATGCACACTTTTACAATTTTACTTTATGCCCCACAACTTTATTTAAAGAAATATTAATGCTGTTGCATCTCTCCCACATTTACAGATGGAGTGATAATGAGGTTAAATTTCAGACAGAGAGCTCATGACTTGCAGTTATTGATTCACGATAATCTACTGATTGCTGGTTTTGAGATAAGCACTTTATTCAAACTAGGGTTTTTACTAAATACTGAGTGTGATAAAGTCTATCTCTAAATGATCAGGAGCTATAAGAGAGCATTTTTGTTGATTTGGCATGATTCTGAGATCCTAATAGTTGTGCTCAACTAAATCTTGTGACTTTTTCAAAAAAGCTTTTCTTAAATCCATATGTGAATTTCCTTTAAATCTTAGAACTAAAATATTGTTGGACTTTTTCTAATTTTAATTATCTTGATAAGATCTAAGGTCCTTTATAAACTCTTTGTATTTGCTACTATTAGCCTTTCCTTATACTTTTGCAGAAAATCTGCATTTGGAAGTGCCGAGAGGAAAACTCCAGTGAAGAAGCTGGTAGCTGAATTCTCAAGAGTCAAATGTAAAACTCCAAAGGCTTCTCCATTAAAGGAGGAACCCAGTAGTTCTTTAACTGAGTCGATAAGCAGACGTGAACTGCGAAGTCAGGAGACACCAGAAAAAACACGATTATTGGTGGACACACAGTTGAAGTCTTCGACTCCATTGAAAGGATCTGGGTGCCATTCAAAGGACAAAGCCTCCTGCAGTGAAATAGAAGATTTGCCGTACCTTTCCACCACTGAAATGTATTTGTGCCGGTGGCATCAACCACCTCCTTCTCCGTTGCGAGAACCTTCTCCCAAGAAGGAGGAGACTGTAGCAAGTAAGAGGCTTGCTTATCCCTTTGTGATAATTAGCCTGGTGTTGGGTTGGAGGCGGCATGGAACTCATTAATTGGGGGGGTCTTTTTAAGAGTCTCTTGAACACTTGAAGACAGCTAGAGAGCAACATTCCATTTCTGAGTGATGTTGATGCAGGTGATTGACTGAGTCTGAAATATCAAAGCCTTTGAAACCCTCCCTGTTCTAGACTGCGTGTGAGTGCATGTTTGAAGATCAACCACCCTGTTTAATGACCTGTGGTGATATTTATGAATAACAGTGACATTTATGTCTGAATATGCTCACAATATATGCAATAAACATCCCTTTCTGTCATTTTTTGTTCCCTTTCATGATACTTCATGGGGGGGATTGGTTTGTGCACATGAAAAAAATTGTATCGGCTAACTAATTCTTGAAAATTAGCTTAACTGATCCAAGAAAAGTGGACTTGTTTGTATGATTGAGAAGTATTTATGGAATCTCTTTATGCTTTCATTTCCTTCCTAGGCAACTCCTCGGTTATTTTAACTGTACAATACTGCAAAGTTGCTCTGACATGTTTTTTAGTTACTACTAAGGTTAAGCTTTTGTGGCAATTGTTTATCTTAAATATATGAGGGTGCTGCTATAACAAGTGTCACCCTGTGCGACAAGATGGAGTTAAGTTTTGAAATCCATCTGTCTGAATCAATATCCAAACTACGGTAGTAGTGCATTCTGAACTGAGGAATACATTCTGTCAGCAGCTATTTTACTTTAAATGAAGAAAGCGAAGGAAGGAAGGAAAAGTAGAAATAGAAAAGTAGAAATGGAGAGCGAAGCAAAAAATAATTAAAATGGCTTCATGTTATAGATTGGCTATAACTGTTGGCTCTGCTGAGGATTAGAAAAGAGGGATTAGCATACAGAACACTGATTAAGTTAGTCTGATCAAACTATTTAAAAAAATTATAAAGATAATGAATTGCCAAAGCTCTAATGTAACAAAATGCTAAGATATGATGTAAAGTCAAGTGTTTTTGAAGTCTTGATTATACCTATAGCGTAGCATTGTTAAGAAAAGTTCCAGTTGTACTTCATATTGAAACAAAGAATGTAAGATCAGGAAGGGTTCACACATCACAATGAGTCAAATATTCTAGAATCTTATTGTCAATAAGCTAATGTGCTGCCACACACTGTTCTATTGCTGCTAATTGACCTATAAGTGTGAATGGATAAATGAAAATCAGATTGTTCTGTAAACCAAGATCCTTGTCTTGCTTCTTACAAACAACTCAAGGATCGGAAACATGAACAAACCATGACTTATAGTACTAAATTGATAAGACAGCAACTATAGATTGGAGATATGCCATGGAAAGAGATTTGACATTTTTTCTGTTCTTGAGAGCAGATTGAGCAGTGGTTATGGTTATATAGTCTGATTGACAGTAGCCAATATTTGAAGAAATTCAGGCCTACTGTGATATGCAAACAAGATCAGACTATAAGTTAATATGTATGTTATTTTTAATTCTGATTTCATAAGTTAAAAATAACTAAAATATTTCAAAAACATGAGGGAACATTAAAGTAATAAGCATTGAAAGACAGTATATTTGTATTATTAATTAGACAATGATAGACCATGAATAATATGTTTTGGCCTATCTAGAATCTATCTGTTCTGTTGCCTAGATTCTTCTGGGATCAGCATTCCGAGCTGCTAAGAGTTTTTCCTGATGTATTAATAAGACCTATTAAAACAGGTCTTCATCTAGCATTCCAAATTTGACATTCCAAATTCGTTATGTAAAATATGATAAAAAGTAATGTTTACATAATTTACTGAATTGAGCCAAGATTATATAGCAAGGAAGGGATTGTATCTGATAAGATTATGAGCTGAAATTTTAGAAAGATAAAGGATCAAAAGAAAAGATCTTTGATTGATCTTATAGATTCCAGTCTTCTCAAAATATAATATCATTTGAAATTACTGCATTTTTTATTGAATTTGTTTTCAGGTTTTCTACAGAGAAGTATGATAGTTTAATTGGTTTATCTTTATAGTGTAGCCACTGAAAGTATCTTCCAGCATAACATCGGAGACTTTAAATCTTTGTAAGCATACAGCATACCTTTGTATCTTTATCGAGAGCTATATTCGAGACATGGAATTAAGCATTTACAGAAGAGCATCTTAGTATACACATCCTTATTTCATAGGAGCAGCATCATACAGTTTCAGTCAGCTAGAGAATAACCACTATATGAATTTATGCAGCAATGGCTTGTTTTAAATTCCTTCTTTGCAGGCTTTTCAAGAAGTAGTTGATTCCTTCCATGAATAATAACTATATCTTGAGATTAAGCGTCGGAGCAGAATTACTGAAATATGACCAACAGCAGGCTATCTTCAAACAGTTTTTAAGCATATAAGAGAAACTATAGTATAGTATATACTTATAGAGTATATAGTTTCTCTAGGTGCTTTGACGGAACTAGGAAGAAGATATGTGACAAAATATTACATACATAGTTTGGTTACCCCGCTAGCCTTTCTCCCTAGGTATCACTCTTCAATGGGTGGTGGTCTTGAAATGGGATTACTTTGCATGGGTCATATTATATATTAACTCATAAAATAATCTTACCATGGTTTAAGTATAATACATTCAAACCATAAACTATGGGCTAATTCATACAATTCATTAGACTAAAATGTTCTAATTTAAGGTTTAATATGTTGAATGCAGATATTAAATAAGAGAATTTGCCATTCACTATGTTTTTCATAGCAGAGTTTATTCACTGTTAGCTTGATTTTCAGAAACTCCCAATGAAGATATAACTCAAAAATGTTCATTCTTTTTCATCAAACAGGTTTTTTACAAGCTGTCAACCATAGTATTTTACAACTTGTCAATCATAGTATTCTTTTTCCCTTTGGGTATTACTGTTAAAGCAATATTCTTCCAGTTATAGTAAAAATAAATACTGTCCCACTGAATATCCTCATTGTTCCTATTTTGAGCAAGTTCCTTTCTATGTGTCTCCCAATTTCAGTTGTAAAATTCAATCTTCCCCAATAAAATTGATTACTTACAAGGTGTTGATGTTTTTCTATATTTTGCAGTTTGAACCTAAACAGAAATGAGCTATTTTGCTATTCTTTTTATAACGTCTCACAAAGTGACAAACAACAAATACATTTGTTGGAGAAGCTGTGAAGTAATTTCCTTCTGAAGGTTGGGGAAGAGATTTTTTCCCTCACACACCAGATTGTGGACATTGCTTTCTCTTTTAAGTTAGTTTTTTTTAATGTCAGGTTGTAATGACAGTAGTAGAATGACAACAACAAATTCAGAGCCTAATCTCTCTCTGTGTCTTTGGCTTTGCTCTTGTCTATTTGGCTGTTTTTGCTAACATAATAAGTGCTTGTGTCTTAATAATTGCCTTGCTATTTTTGTTTAAAGGTTCATTAAATCCACCAGCTTACTTCCATCTGCAGCCAATTTGTTACTTTGGGGCAGTTCAGATGTCAGGCTCAATGAAAATAGCTACCTGGTCATATGTCTCAAACACTCCGAAATTTTTCATTTGTAATTTGTTTGTAAAAAGGATAATAAGTATTCATGAATTCCTTTCTCTTTTTAAAAAGTATTGAGCCAATATCTTCTGCAGGATCCTGTGTACTTAATCGATTTTTCAGTGAGAGCTAGAGTTGGATTAAACTCAGAAGGTTTTGTAATGTAATATTAGATCTAGTTTGTGAAGCCTCTGTTAATATCTTGAATAAATGGTCACCAGAGATAAACTTTAGAGTATTAAATGTCTTCAAAAAGTTAGCTTGACAACTTTCAGAAAATGTTCCAGGTAACTTTACAAATGTTGTGATAGAAAACATAGTGCTGTTTTAACAGCCAGCAGATTATTGTAAAGTAGGCAATTGGTTTATGAAAAATAAAGACCAATTCATAGTCTGAATTTGTAATTTTTGGACACTGATTACATTATGATTGATTCAGGTATGTGTAGGTAAATGGCCTTTTATGGATTTCATTTATAAAGTTTGGCTAAAATTCAGCTTTCTTAGCTACTTTTAACCAGAATATCTACTTTAAACTATTTAAGATATATGTAATAAACATTCGTTGTAGTAACACATATTTGTAAGCCATATGGTGATTTGATTACTTTTTGGCTCATCTGATTCCCAAAATACATTGTCATAAGCCATGCTTTATAAACCACGATGCCAAGATTATATAATTTGTTAAGACAAAATCAGATAACCATATTATGGCTTAGTATTATGGCTTAGAACCGTCCTATATTCTGTAGGATAATTCTGATTTATATCAAATTGTACAATCTAATAAAAGGCGAGATCCTTTCAGCTCAGTTCTGGATTATTGACTCTAGAAGATAATAAATACATGATCGATTTTGCAAGGTTAAATACTAAAAATCATCTATAAAATTTTATAAAAAGTGGTTTCTTACCACTGAACAATTATGATTCCACAGCACTCATTTTGGATTGTAATATTTGAACATTGCTGAAATTAAAGCCTTGCTGAACTCCAAAACTGACTGAGAAACCTGAAGCAAATCATGTCTTTTGTCAGAGGGTGCTTGAGAATAAAATCAAAAGGCATTATGTGAACTTGGGTGTGGGGAAGTTTTTAAAAGTAAGTTTAACAACAAGTTAACATTGAAATTTGTCATAATATTGAAAATTTGTTATGTTCTCTAAAAACAAACTTCAAATATGCTTGTAGAATGGTGAAAAAGAAGATAAAGGATAGGAAGGTGTTAATTAATTAATATTTATTAATACTATTGAAATGTCTAACCTAAATTAACTCTGAATGTTTGATGGTTACATTGTTAGCTTCCTTCACTGAAATATTTCTTTAAAATTAGTATCGTAACACTGTTTTCTCTTTTTTTAGTTCCATCATGGAGGGACCACACAGTAGAGCCCCTGAAAGATATGAATCCTTCTGAACTTCTGGAGGTATGTAAGCAAATAGCTTTGTAGTAAGAATTGAGCAACATGACTAGGTATAATTGCTGATGTAGAATTGGTAATCTAGGAAGCTGTTATGAAAGAACTACAGTTTCTATATTCTATAACTATGTAGACAGCAACCCTAATATATTTGAGTTTTTAAACCATACTGTCCAACCAGATATTTTTTGCAACTGTTGTGGAAACATATATTGAAATATCAGATAAAATGGGCAATCTCTTCTTTTATGCTCTGGTAAATTTTGTAATGCTTATTTCTTGATCTGCATTAGCGACTTAGTGGCTGTGGGATACATATTTTGAGGGGTTCCTGAAGCCATCCAAACTCTTGATGGCAAATTATTTACCATGGCACAATTTTATCACCTAAAATAAAATACCAAATTAATTCATTAAGCCTCTGATAAATTCAGTATGTTACTTCAGGAGATAGATTCAGAATTTTCAGCCCTTTCAGAGAAATATATTTGGGAGTTTATTCATTTAAAAAAAGAAGGGCATTATGGCTCAGCGGTTAAAGACACTGAGCTTGTCAGCTGGAAATATACTAATAATATACTAATAATACAATCAGAGCATTTCAAACTGGAAAGCTAAATACCAAAGAACCAATTTCAAAATCCTTGTAATAATACAAGCATTTCAGTTTTGATAAAACTAATCCAATCCTGCCCCTCAACTAGTATTCATACTAGATGGACATGATATGAGATGCTTAACCATTATTTAAATAAAATGCAGACACTTAAATAAAAGACTGATTTGCAGAATTGTTCATTTATATTTCTATTTAAAACTTACTGTAATTAACTTATCCAATTTCACCACAACTAACCTAACTTTTGCTTAATTTTTTCAAATTTTGTTTCTTGAATGAACATCTTTAGACAGATCATATTTTTGTAGTATTGTGTTTATAAACAGTGATGTGAAAAGTAATAAGTAATAATATCTTAATAAATAGATTTTTCCAGTGGTATTGCAAAGATACAAAAAGCACATCTGGTATCCCAGAAGGAAAATTGGCAATCAGTTTTGAACATCTTCAGTCCTATTTCCTTTTATCCTTGGATGATACTTTATCATAATTTAAATCTGCTTCTTAGGAACACATGGGCAAGGCAGACCTAAATGCTTTCCATTAGAAAATGGAAACAGAGGAACTCAGATACTGTGAAAAGTACAGCATGTAATATTACCTGTGTTTTTTTTCTCCTTAAACTTTTCACAGAACTTAGATGACAATGTCTTTTCCAAACGACATGCAAAGTTGGAATTGGATGAGAAAAGGAGGAAAAGGTGAGTGATGAAATAAAGCTGTTTATATGCCAGAAAATGCAGTATCTGCTTTCATTTAAACATTTAACAGTTAAGCATGTAATATGAAAGGTTTTATGCAGTTAGTATATCTTAAATCTGGTTTTTACCATTGTGCATGTGCCTTATACTATATGCTGAATGACTTTGGATTGGGGATTTGTATTTAGTTGAAGAAAGCAGGATAGTACTTTCATCTAACAAGGGATTATGGTTTGGCTGTAATACAAGAACTTGAGATAACCTATAGAAATTGAAAAGCATTTAATACAGAGATGCACTACTCTTGACATGCTGATTTTTATAGAACCTAAAATACTCAAATTTCCCATAAATGAAAATTTGAAACTTTTCTGTTGTTGTTGTTTTGCTTACTCCATCCACAGGTGGGATATTCAGCGTATCCGGGAGCAAAGAATTTTGCAGCGACTGCAACTTAGAATGTATAAAAAGAAAGGAATTCAGGAATCTGAGCCTGAAGTTACCTCATTTTTCCCAGAGTCAGACGATGGTGAGTGGTTGTCAAAATTATCATATCCCTATCTTATGCACAAAGAATCTTGGATTGGGATTATTCTACTGTAAAAGCAGATATTTTCAAATAAGTATAATGTGAATGAACATTGTAGCTAAATATGTAAAATTACACTCTCTTCCATTTCCACTTCTAGTTGAAAGTTTGCTGATCACCCCATATTTGCCTGTTGTAGCATTCGGCCGACCATTACCAAAATTAACCCCACAGTAAGTATACCAAAGTAATATATATATATATATATCTGCATTAAGGAAGAATGTACTTTGTAAAACTTGTAGCATAGTATCTTTGTTCTGCTTAAGCAGTGTTTTGTTTCCTTGATTATTTTGTGGACTTACTTGGGTTTCACTGTGATGAGAAAACACCAAATCAAAAATTTATCAAATAGCATGTAGCCAATATTGTTACCTTTAAATCCTAGGTGCATTTTAGTATTATAAGCTACTGGAAAAATTAGGGACAATGCTGCATTGGCAGTCATAGGGAATTGACTCTCTTAGACTTTACAATGGCGAAATTAATTGAGAAATCATAGAGACTTAGTAAGAAATCCCTTGACTGGGCTATGAATAATAACAGCTACTTTTTTAAAAAAAAGACTAGGAAATATGGAAAAGTTGGGAGGCTCAGTTGTAACTCTTGACTCACTTGTTCATGGATTAAGGAAAGAAATACTTGTCACTATCAATCCTATATCACTTGTTGCTTATAAAATATCTTTTATAAGGGTCAAACTTGAAACGTTCCCTATTCTGTTCTATTCTATTCTATTCTATTCATTCTATTCTATTTTTAAAACTCACTCACTTTCTAATTTTTTGATGGGATTCTTGCATCCTAATGGTGAATATCATAGAAATCACATTTATTTGGCCTTTATTACTTGTGTTCTTGCAGTCCTGGTTTCCTTCCTTTCATATTGCAAATGTAAAGAGTTGAAAATGTATTGATAAAATACATGGGCAAAAATAATTGGTTTTTAGTTTTAGCTCCCATGAATTAAAATTCACATTTTTTTATGTTTCACTTTTTTCTACAATTAATAGTAACTGGCTTTACACATTGCATGAAGCCACAATGTGGTTGCTTAAGTTTCATCATAGCATATTATGTGGATGGATTTGTTACAGTTTGTAATCTATTGCTTAAGAGATAGCAGATATTATAAACTCAGCCAATTATGGTTTATTCAGCAAACATTATTATAGGGCACCCAATATTGTAAAAGAATGCTCTTGATAAAACACTTTTCAATAGCTACAGTTCAATATCATCTGTATTCAAATGTTATGTAAATCTAGAAATTGTGCTTATGGTTTGTGTTTAATTTCTTTGCTGCCAGAATGTAGGCTTGTAGCCAAGTTATGCAAATGTAGACAGAACTGCTAACCATTCTCTTCTTTTCAACATCACAAATAATCATCTATGGGTCATTTTCTGTCTGGCAGGAACTTTGAACTGCCATGGCTGGATGAACGAAGTCGTTGCCGGCTAGAGATGCAAAAGAAACAGACTCCTCATCGGACATGCAGGAAATAAACATATCAAACTAAGAGAAATCTGTCTTTGATGGTCGACCTGTGTCATTTGCTGCAAATGGCAGAGAACAGGACATGTTTTGTTATGTCTTTTTCTTCTACCATCCTCCATGATGTATATTCTTGTTCATTATAAATATGTTTTATGCTTATACTTTCCCTCCCTGGGTTTTATTTTCACTTTTTTCATTTCCCTCCCCTTTGCTTGGTAGAAAATATTGGAGGTTTGTGTTGAGAGAATAAGGTTAACAATTTATGGTATGCCACCTCTGTTGAGCTGTATTGGATAACTGCAACCAGTACAATCCACTTTGGGGGAAGGAGTTATCCATCATTGAGCAACACAAGACACTTCATTTGACCTATTGCTTCTAACTGCTGTTCTGTAAAGCATCCACACATTGATTCGTGTATTTTCTCCTGCCCCAGTGTCTTTTCAAGGCTTTTAATGAGTTACTTTCATGCCTTCTGATTCAAATTACAATTACTAATCAGGTCTTGAATTTGTAATACTGAATGCAGGCAGTTCTGGTAATGAAGAGCTGCATGTCTTCACATCTTTGTCACAGTTCTGATATATAATTTGGCAAAATTCAGAAATAACCATGCCATGCTAGTTTGTCTCTAGATGTTTTTCTGTTTTGTTTAACCAAATATCTTGTCAAAATTGTGAAACAATTGTTACTGTTTTTAAAAAAACTGGACAGTTTGGGTTTCCCAAAGGAAATACTGAGAAGCAACTTAAACTTCAATTGGTGATTGTTTTAAAGTTTGGCACTTTTTTAAGCCAATCATAATCCTGTAACTTTTACAGTAAGTGGAAATCAATACTTTCATCTTCCCTGAGTGTAGGGAATTCGTTTATAAAATCGCATGTCCTTCTGCCTGATCTACATCATTTTTGGAAGCTGGCTTTGTTTGTGTATTGCCTGCTTAACGGGAATACTGAAACTAAATGGCTAAAATTTCTAGATAAATGGAAGTTTCAGTTTCTTGAATTGTAAAAAAAACCCTAAATATAATTTTCTGCATCATTTATGGAGGACACTAAAAAAAATTGTTTCATTGTCCATTTTAATTTTCAGGTGTTTTAGGACAGTTGCAGTCACATTTCTGGGCAGTTTTCCCTGGGAATTTAAAGTACTATTTTTTTCCACCAAAGGTAGCACATTTAGTATGAACATTGTTAAAAGTTATATTCTATGACTTGAAATTAAAATGACAAGAACAGATCCTCTTTTCTGCCATGTAGTCTATTGTAGTTGAAGTAGTGCAAAATGTTTGCCTGATTTTGTTTTAAATAAGGCTGTATTTGGATCTTTTGCTTTTTAGCATGCCAGCATGCATCCATAAGTGGTTATTTTTGTCCCCTGCCAAGTACAAGCGTGGATGTTTCAAAGAAGCAGATTTTTGGTAGAAATTTCTTGAATACAATGTTGATTTTAAAACTTGATCTTGCTTTTTTTCTAAAGTAATTAGAAATGTGTCACATGATCAATTCTTGAATCAATATTCCATTTTCAGAAGACAATGATTTTGTTTAACCCACAATAAGACAGTTATCAGAAATAATTCAGTTTGTATTCTGAATAAAATAGCATATTATCTCTTCCCTTCCCTCAATGAACAGAATGTTGACTCAGAAAGACTTACAATCAGTTATAATACATGCATCATAAAAAAGATGATTAGGCATATGGAAATAGGTACGGTTTATAGAAACAGTTTGCAGTGGATGTTAGCTGGGAATGGGCTGGAAAAAATATTTTCCCACCCCGTAGGGAGTTCAACATTTGAAACTGTATTAATGAAAAAAGCCAATGCAAATTATATCTGATTTTTTAAAAACATTTTTAACCAACTTTTTGGTAGTTCTAAAAACTGTCTATAATTCCCCTTCTCTTGTTTTTCCGCCCTTTCAAATGTGGTTGTCTGCAAATGCATTCTTTTTATACCATTTTCAATATGTAAAATCAGTTGTCTTGTAAATAACTTATAAAGAAAAAAAGTTTGTAAATACCAAATTTGTGGCTGTTAATGTTCATATTTTTGTTTTTAAAATTGTTTTGCTTTGTTCATTTAGTTTAAACAGTGTTAACAAGGAGTATTAAAAGAGAAATTCTGCTTGTATGTTTAAACAAAATTGAAATAATTTTTTTTACAATAAAATGAAAAGAATATTAATGCTTTTGTCATGTATTGCCTCATTTGACATTGCCTCATCAATACAATCAGAACGCACTGTTAAAAGGTAAACCTGTTACCAGCAAAGTTAAACCTCAAAATCCTTTGATAACAATCTATTGTTGTATTTAACTCATAGAAAGTCTACAACCACAAATTACCATAGCCCTTATCTCTGATCTGTCCAGAATCAAATATCTTCGTTTTATTCTTAATAATAAAACTTTTCCTTAAGATTTTTATAAGGGTCTTTCCTAACAATTGCACCTCATTCCCCAGTCATAAGTCTCTGCTGTATCTCAACAGCATGCGTTGTTCAGAAAACCTCTGTAAATAAAAACAAAGCATCTTATCAATTGCTTTCCGATTAAACATAAATGCACACTCCAAATTCCATCCATCTTAAGAAAATCCAGTCCATCACTCATCAGTTCTATCATCTCTGAATCTTTTGTATTCGTGCCTCTTTTAATCTTATCCACCAAGCCTGCAATTTTCAAGCCAGACTCCGTTTCCTTTATATCTGCCAGCAAGATTAGATTCCAATCCATTTGACTGTAAGTCTAGTCCAGCTGTTATTGTATCTGTTATCTTGGGGTTGCTTTAACGTTGTTAATTTATCAAACTTTTTATCCCAAGTTTTCAATTAGAGTTTGTAAGTTGAAAAGCATTTTAAAGACATCCCAAAGGGCTTTATCTCTTTTTGTAGATAGTGTAAAGAATATATAATATGTTGTATTAAAATCCTTTATTGTTATTTATATTCATATTTACATTTTAATATAGTCCAAAACTTTTATAGTTGAGCATTCACGACAAAAGTGCAAGCAAGTTCAATATCGAGGGTTCGAGAAGTAAAGGTACCATAACCGAACAACCACAGAGAAAAATGGAGATAAAATTTCCCACAATAAAAAGTAGTTAGAAAAAAAGGAAATTTTCCAACAGAAGTTAAAATAAGACCAAAGCTTTTAAAAACTGGTAAAATATAGAATCCTTGTAGTAAAAATTGGCTGATTTTCATCACCCAGGGATAAATCCTCTTGCCATTGACATTTTACACCAAAAGTGAAAGTGATTTAAAACACTGAAACAAACAGTAAAAAGAAAATGCCAAAGGTTTATGTTAAAATCCAACAAGGGATTGTAGGATAAGTCAGCATTCAGTCGATTAACAGTTAAAAATATAAAGAAAACTAAAGAAAACTTTAAACTGCAGTTAAAACCAAAGCATGCTTAAAGATAACAGAGCTGGAAGGAAAAAATGGAAAACCTGACCCTCTGATAGCTTCTATTCAAAATTGTGATTGTCAATTGTCAACCAGCAGGTACATAATCATCTGAGGGTCATTTTGGGTCATTCCTAGTTGCTCCAATTCAAATCTGGGGAATAGACCGCCAAATAGTCAGCTTTGATGGCATAATCAACTGTTCGTTGGCAGGAGACAGAAAAAATCACTCTGTCACTCAGCCCACCATGTTGAGGGAAGTCCTCAATTGTGGTATTCCCATGGACTGCCTGCAGGGTTTGGGAAGATGGTATTGCTCTGCTCTTTCCTCAGGTAGGCAGTTCCAGGCAGTATTAGGTCAAAATAGATATTAGCCCAATGTGTAGTCCTTCGTGGCAATCATCCTTAAAGATTTGACAATAATTCTGATGAATATTGCTCAAATAAACATAAGAATCCCTAACCCATTTCCTACACAAATCCTGGGTGGAAAATTGATGTTCTGAATATTTTATAGCCAAAGAATGACACATTAGTTAAGTATTTGTATTTGTTTGTCAAGCATATATGATTATAAGCAAAGTATAAACAGTAAAACATGATTGAATATATATGTAATAGTACAAGCATGAATAAGAGTAAAAAGTATGAATATATGGGTACATTAGGTCAGGAACGGTAGGCATGATTGTGCGCTTATGCACGCCCCTTACCGACTTCTTAGGAATGGGGTGAGGTCGATGGTAGATAACCCGAGGTTGAAGTTTTTGGGGTTAGGGGAAGAAACTACTGAGTCAAGTAAAATGTTCCAGGCATTAACCACTCTGTTGTTGAAGTCGAATTTTTTGCAATCAAGTTTGGAGCAGTTTACATTAAGTTTGTATCTATTGTGAGCGCGTGTATTATTGCGGTTGAAGCTGAAGTAGTCGTTAACAGGTAGGACATTGTGGCAGATAATTTGGTGAGCTACACTTAGGTCAGATCGAAGGCGGCGTAGTTCTAAATTTTCAAGTCCCAAAATTTCAAGTCTGGTTTCGTAAGGTATTCTGTTGTGAACAGAGGAATGTAATACTCTTCTTGTGAAGTATCTCTGGACATTCTCAATTGTGTTAATGTCTGATATGTAATGTGGGTTCCAGACAGATGAGCTGTAATCAAGGATTGGTCTAGCAAATGTTTTGTATGCTCTGGTTAAGAGTACAATGTTACCAGAGAAGAAGCTACGCAAGATTAGGTTAACCACTCTTAATGCCTTCTTAGCTATGTTGTTGCAGTGGGCTCTGGCACTTAGATCGTTAGAGATGAGTACTCCAAGGTCTTTTACTGAGTGAGGATCATAATCAAGGTCATGATCATCAAGTTTGTATTTTGTGTTTTGATTATTTTTGCCAACGTGTAAAACTGAGCATTTGTTGTTTGAGATTGGTAGTTGCCACTTGTTTGACCATTCAGAAACATAGTCAAGGTCTTTTTGAAGGGTTGTTTTGTCGGTGGTGATGAATAGTTTAACATCATCTGCGAAGAGGACACAGTTGCTTTGTATATTATCACAAATGTCATTTATGTAAAGAATGAAGAGAGTAGGTCCTAAAACACTTCCTTGGGGAACACCACTGTTAACAGGTACAGGGTTTGATAGAGCTGATCTTATTTTGACCACTTGTTGTCTGTTTGCCAGGAATGCAATTATCCATTTGTGTAGGGGGCCAGAGATGCCATAAGATTTTAGTTTATGGAGTAGTTTGTCGTGTACTGCAGAGTCAAAGGCTTTACAAAAGTCTATGTAGATTGCGTCTATTGCTTTGCCCTGGTCGAGTTCTGTAGTCCATATGTTTTTACAATGTAGAAGTTGCAGATTGCAGGATAACTTTTTTCTGAAACCAAATTGTTTGTGAGTACAAATTGAGTTGTAAGTACAACTGTAATAAAGTTATTTGCCAATTACAAAAAAGTCAATGAAAATCAACAAAACAAAGAAGAAATTTGCTTTAAAAAGAAAGGCTGTATTTTGGTGTTTTTAACAAGTAAAAAGTGGAAATGATAAAGGTGTATGAAAATGCAGTATGCAGAAAATGGATAGGGATACTTTTCTTCCATCTCATCATATAAAATGGAGTCAACCCAATGAAGTTATCAGTGGAATATTAGGGCAAAAAAAAAAAGAAGAAAGTACTTCACATTATAAATTTCCTTGCCATAAAATGAGGTAGCCTTTGAATTAAGATGGCTTCAAGAGATCAGAAAGATTCCTGAAGAGATTGCAGAGTGGAATGGAAGCAAGAAACAACACTTCAGAAACTGTTTAGTCAGGGCTCCTCCCATCCTCAGGGGCTTTGCCATCAAATATAGCGTGGGAAAGATCTGACCAGAATATGGAGATGAGCCCCCTCCTCATGGCATTTGGACCTGTAATAGGAGTTGCCAGAATGATGCACAAAGACAGCACTGTTGATATCCGCATTGCCTAATGCCTGGATCGCATTTTGCGTTGTCTCCCTAATGATCAACTGGCTACCCTAGCCTTACATAAGCCGCTGTTCTTTTAAACGTTAATGGTTATCTTGTTTTCTACAGAGGAGGTTGCTGCGCCTCAATTATTTTAGCACTGCAGGAAAACTGGAATGATGTAATCCCTGCAATGGGAAAACGTCATGCTATTTTTGACTAGCTGCACTAGCAAGACACCTTCCGTCCCCACTTCTCATGCAGCAGTTTAGGGGGGGGGAGCGAGAGCGAGAGATCACGTGACACTGTCGCCCGGAGTTCTCCCGCCCCCCCTTTCCCCGCCTATTGAATAGCTTTCTCGTGATGTCATCGCCCTTGATTGGGCGCGAATTTTCTTCTCCGCGCAACCTTCTCCCTCCGTCAAGAGCTCTCCGTGCCTCCTCGGGCATCCAAGTACAGAGTTCTGGGTGAACGAATAGAAGTTTTGAAATAGACCTGCGTTGGTTGCTGGGAATCGTAGTCTTTTCATGATGGGACGTCACCTTCGTTACCCGTCATCCTCTTTGGGCCTTGCTTCCTCTTCCTCCTCCTTCTAACCGTTTCGCTTTTCTTGTTTCCTTTTTTGGTTCCTGTCAAAATGGCGGATCGTAGGAGGCAGCGCGCTTCGCAGGATAGCAGCGAAGACGATGACTCCGATTCGCCGCCTGGAACCGCAGGTTCTTCCCCGCGCAGCGGCAGTCACCTCTTGGGCTTAGCCGGAGCGGCAAGCACCGCCAGTGCTATTGCTGTTACTGAAAATGTGGAGGCGCCGGTGACGGTTGGAGGTAGCCCGGCCGACTCGGAGTGTGTGAGTGGAAAGATCCGGAAGGGAAAGAGGGAACGGGAAAGCTCTTACGATCGGCTCCCCGCCTTCCTTTGCATATTATAGCGGGGACTACGATCCTCTCCTTGGGCGGCTCCTGCAAAGTTGGGAACAGCCGGGGAGGGGAAAGTGGTTCTGAGCATGTGCAGAGTACTCCTTTAATTCGTCGCTTACTAATAGCCCACCAGGTTCCGCTTGGATGGGAAAAAACAAGCTAGTATTTGGTTTTCTTTTCGATGTTTTCTCCATAGCCGTTCTGTCGTCTCGGAAGTAGATAGCTACCACTTCCGTTTGCGTGCTGCATTAAACAAAATTGTATCTCTGAGTATAATGCAGAAGGTGCGTACCTGTTATTCTAAGACAAAGGATGGTGGTGGTAAAGCACATTTCAATAATGGTATATTTTATTTTGCGGGTATTTAAATTGAACTTGGTTTGTTAAGTCTCTTTGAGATTACACATTCTCTTCTTGGGTTTCTAGTAGGTAAATACTATTACCTTTGAATGCATGTCATATTTTAGTTTCTTACACCTGAGGTGCCTTTTTAAATAAGCATTGTGGGTTTTATGTAATGTCATGAAAATGTGGTCCTGAATATTTTGTTGTGGCATTTTGAAACTGGCAATATATTAGGTTAACCATCCAAATTGATACTGTAATTTTCTGTATAATAAATTAAAAATTCTGTATAATTTTTCCATTTTGAACCTGTTTTCCATAGTATTAAAACTGTATAAGTACTTAGGAGTTAACATTCAGATCTTGCAGCTTTAATTTAGGTTTGGTATACCTTTTTGTATTGTATAATTATATGGTAATATATTACCATTGTGAATATTTCTGTAAGAAAGTAAAATAAGTAAAATAATACCTTGACACATTCTTGTTATCTGTTCTCTTGTGTTTTTATAGAGACATAGATAACATCTATGTTTTTTAGGCACATAGAGGCTTAGATGTCTCAGGAACATCTAAGTTGCTAATGTGGACAACTGAATATAGACCCAGTTTTCATTTTTTTTAATGCACCTGGACAATGCATGTATTAACTAATAATTTAGAATCCTAGCATTTTCCAAGAATTACTAATAATTTCCAAGGTACATTTTTCCCTAAAAAAAAGTATTTATATTCTTGCTCTTATGAAGAAGATAAAATTATCCTAATGTTCCATCAGGCAGGATTTCCTGTAAGTGGAAGGAAAAGATGCCTTCTTTCTTTTGGAATATCCTGATGCTTTACTTACAATATAGCAAAATAATTACTCCTAACAACAGTCAAGCTCAGTTTTAAACAGCAGTCAAAAAAGCACACATAAAGAAGTTTAAGAATAAGAAAAATAACCAAAAATATCAAGAAAGAATGGAAAAATCTATGCCCTGGAATTTTGGGGGTGTAGTGGTGGATTATTCTTTGAAAGATTAAAGATGTGGTGATTTAAAGTAGTATTCCCCTATCAAGTATCTATGAAAGATGCTGTCTGGAAATTTATTTATTTAATGCTTTTAAAATAACTGAAAAAGATAAAAGAACAACATACAAAGATGGAAATACATACTTAAAGAAAAAAGCTCATAAGTGTTTGAAAAGGTGAAAAAATATATAAAATGCAGCATGTCACAATAATAAACTTACAATTTTATATATACTTATACAAATATTCAACTATATATCTCTTTATTTCTAATATACTTAAATGAGTCCATATCTCATTATATTAGAGATAAACTATCTTTAGGCCATTCTCTGATAGGTCGCAAGTGTATTCAGGTCTTCAATCCATTTAGTGAATGTAGCTATACCTTTATCTTATCAATGCCGCAATATCAGTCTGTTGGCCATAGTAAGAACATGGCTACTTAACATTGTTAAATTCCTTGCCTAGATGCATAGTCAAGTGATTATTATCTTCTGAACATTTACCTTTTGTTGCACAATCATAATCTACTTTCCCCCCAAACCTATGAGTATAAGACATTACAAAAACATGTGTTTTAAAGAAGCATTATCCTTATTACATCTTTAACAAAATGTTGTCTTAGTCCTTTTCTTACAAATAATATTGGATTCCATTAAATTTCAAATAATTTTTTGTTTTATAAATTATAGTCTTAAGGTTCATTGACATTCTTGCTATAGAAAAAGACACACTCCTATTGTGTAAGCAATATAGGAACCTCTAATTCTATTCCATTCACTTCTCAGCATCTGCATATCAAATTTATGACAAATATCTACAAAAACTAATAGGTTTTTATTTAATAGATTTTTAAACAAGGATTTAACAAGTTGTTCTTGTATCTTGGGTGAAAATGTTGTTGGTCCAAACACTGTTAACAAATACTGTAGCTGTAAATATTGCCATTGGTTTATATCTGATAGATGATATTTATCTCTTAACACAACATATGTTAAAAATTCATCTTCCTCATCTGTCAATTGAGTCAGTGTCAATATCCCCACTTCCATCCAAGTTTTCCATATCTTTTTCCTAATTTTTAAAGTTGGTTTCCCCATAAAGTCAATCTCACATGGGAAAAAGAGTCATCCTTTTTTATTAGGCATTCCATTCCATACGTTTCTAACTGACATAATTGTTTTCACTGAAAATTATTGGAATTGCATTCCAAGTAGGATATCTTCCTGTAGCTTCGATACAGTTCCATCTCTTCATAATATTTATATTAATAACCTGATAATACATATCTGTTATAGTTGTATGATTATTTGTTGCATTGACATGCTAATCATTCCTTCAGAAGTTCAAAGCTGTATACATAATAATTCCTCCAATATTTTTCTCATTGTAGTTTGGCAGGTAGGCAACTAAGAAGTAATAACTGATACAAAATCATCTAATGAAGCACAAAGCCAAGAGAATTCTTAATTTGGATCTCCTCAGACTATGCCCAATCTTAAAACAACTATTAAACTTAGTTGTTTAGAAAATAATCATGCTAAATTCATTCATCTATTTTTTCATAATAAAATACATTCCTAGAGCAGTGTAATGTACCATATTTGCATCTGCCTGTTTTCTTTCTTTGATAAATGTTTTCTCTCTCAAAACAGGAAAGTGAAGATGGCATAGAAGGACATGGTAAGTGATAGTAGCTTTTAACAGTAGTGATTGGTGCTAGAAATACAAAATAATTACATAGCAATGTTTTTAAAATAATAAAATATTTGTTGCAAATCGGTATTTCTTATTCTACCCCTTCATTTATTGTTATAAGACCTTTTGTATAGTCTATTATTTATGTTGTTAGCATTGGAAGCAATATATGATCAATTACCAGGGCATAGGTTTGTTATTTCACAATATTCCACATTGTTGTTTGGCTACCATAGCAGGCTGCAGTTCTTCAAGATGATTACGCTGCAATAATATAATTGTAAAGGACATGGATCACTGAGGCCAGTTTAGACACCAGCTACAGATTGGCATAATTGTTATTGTCTCTTAAGGCCAGGAAAAGAAGGATGAAGGTGAATGTTAGTATCATACTGATGACACTCTATTCCAATTCTCTGGGTAAATGTTCCCACCTGAACAGAGAGGAGGGAAAATGGAAACATATGAGAGTCCCATCACAAGTTTCTTGAAAACTTTCCACTGCATTTTAGATAGTTCTGCAGGTAGGAATGAAATCATCATCACATTGTGGCTCCAGTTTCTAACTCGCTGAGCCATTCCAGTAGTATCCATGATCAGTACTGTCAAAGACCTCTGAAAATTTCAGAAAAACCAATACATTGCTCCAACTGCCACATAGTTAAAAGAAAAATTATCAGGGCAGCTAACAGCCTTTCTGTGGTATCTTCACATCTAAAAACATACTGAAATGATTCATCAGATCAGCAGGAGCCGTCGCATTGCCCCTCCACCTTGCTTCTGGGTCCAGCGTTTCAGGTTCCTCTTCTTCCTTTTTGGCTCCATGGTGAGCTCTCTCTGCTCTGAGGGATCTTGGAACTGAAAGCTTGGAGTCAATCCCCGTTTTGCAGACATCCCTGGAAGAGGCTCACAAATGGCCGCCTCTCTGTGTGTGCGTAGAATAATTAACTTCTTCCAAGCTTACTGATACCAGTAGTTAGATAACCACCACTTTTTTTAGCATTTTGCTGAAGAAAGTTGCATAACTTTATTCAAAATGATTGACATTGGAAAAAGACTAGTTTGTACACTCATCCAGTTAGACTTCCTTATTAGATCTTAATAGGCATAATGAGCAAGAATCTAGAGAAAAAATAGCAGAAAACAAAAGTATTTCATAGATAAGATTATTTTTAAGAGAGGGAGAAACATAAGAGTTCTGGAGTCATACTGAACAGCAAGTTGGAAAAATGGAATAAAGGAGCAGGGTATCAGTAAATGGTAGATATGGAGGAATTAAGATTGTAAAAGATCATGAATAATGAAGACCAACATTTTGTACATACAGACTATGAGTTTAGAAAGGATAAAAACAAACATGAAACCAATATAAGGATCTGTGAAGAGATAGCCCCCATGGGAAGGATGAACAATTTAATGCAGAGTTCTTGGAAGACGATTTAGTGTTAAAAGGAAAAATGTATTGTCAACAAATTAGTGCTGTAGTTTTCTCTGAAATAGATGCAGAGGAGCAATGTTTTGTATTTGTTATGCTTTACAAAAAAAGATTTATGATAGATGGAATATTCAAAACAAGCAATATTAGATGGATGAACCAAAGATAAAACAAGGTTTTATATGTGAGCAAAAGGAATGGGTAATACAGTTGCAAATGGATTTGGAGGGTATGAATGAAATGATTGGGAGAAAATATGGGAATTAAGCCTTTAAAACATTGCATTTTGGAAGATGTTTTTCACCTCAAACAACTCTTTATTTTTAGCTGTTCTCTCTGATTATGAAAGTGCTGAGGATTCTGAGGTAAGTTGAAGTCATAGACATCATTTTATAATGTACATGAATATGTAACAAAGCAGTTTGTTGGATTTTTAAAAACTTGCTAGGTAGATTTAGAGCAATGACGGCTAAACTTTTCAGCACTGAGTGCCAAAACGAGCGTGTGCATGTGCGCGTGCTGGAGTGCCGGAACCTAGAAGAGTGCAGCTGGCCGGTGTGCATATGCGTGCATGCACACCAGACAGCTGGTGGCCGGCACGCATGCGTGCGACAGAAATCAGAAGAACAGCTGGCGATGGTGCGTGTGCCCACAGAGAGGGCTCTGCGTGTTACCGCTGGCACGCGTGCCATCACGGATTTAGGGACAGGGTTCAATAAGTGCCTTTGGACAAATAAGGGCATTAAATATTTACTTCCATTCAGCTCTTTTTTTTATACACTTCGTATGTCTGGAGAGTCTCAGTCATTCAGGTCATGCATATTTCAGCAGTTCTCCATGGCATCCTCCAGAGAGGCCAGGATGGGGTAGCTCTAGTCATCCAGCTCTATGACTGAGTTATAACATTTAGGACCACCTCCCTACCAACAGTCCAGTTCTTCAACTCAGTCCTAGCTCTGAAGGACACTCTGGAGATTTCTCCTTAGCTAAATTAAGGTTAGGATTGTCAGTGAAGAAAACTCCCTGAATTTTTTTTTTTGCCAAATGGTAAAGCTTAGCTTCTCTTTCGTATTGAACAACTGTCGGATCGATCAGCTGTTTGGCAGTGCTCTCTGCGGCTGCGGATAGAGTGAGGGCGGCTGCCCTTACCGCTTGGATCATCGGAAGCTGGCTCGGGGCTAGCCAGATTGTACCTTTCCAGTGCCTGTGGTCCGGCCACGTTCCCTTGGCTCTCCGGCGAAGCAGATTGCAGCTTTGTCGGCCATTTTGAAGCCATTTTTCGATCGCAAGGGGAAAAAAGTGGCCGTTTTGAATTTCAAGCCTTTGAGGCTTGTGAGCTTGCTCTCGCTGATTTAGGACACTTTCCTGCCTGAAGTAGATTGGTGAGCTTCTGATTGGGTTCCCTTGGCTCCCCGCCCTGGGCGGTTGGCAGCTTTGAGGGAGCGGCCATCTTTTGTCGTATGTTTTTGGCGCCAAAATCATCATTGGTCGGCTTCCCTCGGTTTTTGCCCATGGGACTGCCTTGACTTTCTGACAGCATTGCTAACTGTATAGGTAAAGGCCCTAGTGCAAGTTTCCCCTTGGCTCTCCATAAGATCGAGCTTGGATGGGTTGTTTTTGCTACAAACTGAGCCCTGTCACCGGCTCCATTTTCCAGTGGCCATTTTGGGAGTCTATCTCCTTTCTAAGAGGTTTGGGCCACGGCTTCAGGCTTTCTTCAGTGCCTACTGTGGAAAGTGCCTAACACTAACCTTGCCCGATCCACCAAAATCAAAGCAAAGGCTAAGGCGCAAAAGAAGGCATCTAGGGAAGAGGAAAAGGCTGCTAGACAGCGTCAGAAGCACTGGATAGAAAATGACAGAGCTAAGAAAGTGGCCATAGAACAAGGTTTGACACCGGGCCACTCCAGGCGGCCACCTCGCACCTATCACTGGACCAGCGCAGCAGCTGATTGACCTTTCCTCTCTGCCTGCCAGATCCTGGTCTCCTTTCACGGGGAGCGATCAGGCCACAGCTCAAGTGGCCACGTCAGCCCAGCTGGTGGTTCACTCTCAGGGTGCTCCCGTAGACAGGGATGCCACCTTGGGAGTACACAGACGAGCTCCAGAAGCGACTTTCACCCCGATGGCCACGGAGCTCCGGCAGGGCGGTTCTTTAGAGCAGGAGGTGCCCTCCTTCCTCAGCTAGTGGATCGCCCAGGTGGTCAGGGAGGAGGTGTCCCAGGGTCTCCAACAGGCTCATTGGCTCCCATGCCAGGAGCAGCCCTTAGGGGTCACTAGGGACATTTGGGTTCCCCCCAGGGATGCTTTCCAACATCCCTATCCCACCGTCCAGTCAGATCGGGTTGGCTCATCCCTTTCGGAAGGAGAGCTGCTGGAGGAGGGGGATCTCTCTGACTGTGAGGTTGAGTTATCTGACAGACCGGTCTTTAAGGGTCTCTTTAATCCGGCCCTTTTTAAGCCCCTCCTTTTAAAGGCCCGCAGCACAGCACGACTGTCTAAAGCAGTGGTGGCCAACCTTAATGATACCATGCACCAATTGGCCCAGGCGTCCCGGGTGGGCGGGCCCGCCTGGATGCCGCCATTTGAGTTTTGCCCTCTGCGCATGCGTAGAATGCTGTGCGCATGCGCAGAGGGCAAAAGATCGCAAATGGCGGCGTTCAGGTGGGCGGGGGAAGCGGCCGGGGGCCGCTTCCCCCACCTGCTTCTTCGGCTTGAGTTTTAAAAGAAAGCAAAACGTGGGCGGGAGAGGCAGGTCTTGCTCATTAAGCCTCACTGCAGCAGCCAGCGAGGCTTAATGAGCAAGACCTGCCTCTCCCGCCCGCGTTTTGCTGTCTTTTATAACTCAAGCCGCCCAAGGCAGCCCAGAGCAGGCGAGTCAATCCAGCAAGTGAGGAGGCGTCGGCAAGAGGCGGAGCTTGGCGACAAGGAAGTTTGCTGGCTTAAGAAGCAGACATCCCTGTTGCCCTCCCTTTCGGCTCCGCCTCTTGCCGACGCCTTCCTCACTCGCGCCCTGCCAAGCCCCAAATCAAGCCAGCCCTAGTGCGAGACGCGTGAGACTGCTTTCCAGGCTGTATGTGGAAGCTGAAGAGCCTTACCGATAGTTTGGCAGAAAGAAAGTTTTTTGCTGCTTCTGCTTTTGAGTGCACTGAAGGAAAGCAGCAAAAAACTTTCTTTCTCCCAAACTACCAGTAAGGCTCTTTGGCTTCCACAAACAGAAGCAGCAGGGAGGAGGACTCGCGCTACGCCACGCCCCCCCGCCAAGCCTCAAATCAAGCCAGCCCTAGCGCGAGACGCGTGTCCTACCTGGGACTTTTCCCGGTAGTTCCAGTCGCGTTCCTTGCTACCGTAATAGCGTCCAGAGCAGAGCAGCCCCTTCCAAAACATAACGTCTCGCGAGACGTTATCTTTTGGAAGGGGCTGCTCTGCTCTGGACGCTATTAGCAAGGAACGCGACTGGAGCTATCAGGAAAAGTCCCAGGTAGGACGCGCACCCCCCAGTCCTGCCCCGCCCACCCTGTCAACCCCCAGCGCGAGACGCGTGTCCTACCTGGGACATGTCCCGGTACCTCCTCCTCGCGTTCCTCGCTATTGTGTCCAGGGCAGCAGGTCTGCTCATTAAGCCTCGCTGCAGCGGCCAGCAGGCTTAATGACCAGGCCTGCCTCTCCCGCTCGCATCTTGCTGTCTTTTAAAACTCAAGCAGAGGCGGCTTGAGTTTTAAAAGACAGCATGTCACGCGGGCAGGAGAGGCGTCAGCCATTGGATGATTGCAATGTGCCACTTGCAATCATCCAATGCGCCACATTTGGCGCATGCGCCACGGTTTGGCCACCCCTGGTCTAAAGTGTCTCACCAGTTAGACTCACTCTCAGAGGTGACTGAACAGGACGATTTTCTATTCACTGAAAGGGCTTCGGAGCCGGACGCCATCCCCATCCCTCCTATGCTTTGGATGTTTGCCGATCTGGTCGACCTGTCTGTCGCCAATCCATGGCGGATCCCCCCGGAGAGGGACTCCCTCAGCCAAGGTCCTATGACCCATCCAGAGCCTCAATGGCTCCAGTTGACCATCTGGAGGTTGAGCGGAGACTCCTGAGTTGGGAACAGTTTCCCGTGAAGGTCATTTCGACGATTCAGACGGCCAGCAGCCCTCGACCATGTGCATCTATGATGCTACTTGGCGGACCTTTTCGGTGTGGTGCACCTCCGTTCACCGGACCCCATGGGGGTGGATGTTGTTTACATTCTTACCTTTTTGCAGGAGGGCTTGGACATGGGGCTGTCCCCTAACATGCTACGGCATCAGGTAGCAGCATTGTCCACGGTGTTATAGGTGGCGGATTTGGTTCCCTGTCCCATCATCCCAGAATTCGGACATTCCTGCAGGGGACCTCCAATTTAAAATCCCCCCGTGGTCCACTGTTATCCCACCTGGGACTTGACCAAAGTTTTGCAGGCCCTTACTAAAAGTCCTTCGAACTATTATGGGAGGCTAGCCTGCGGCTGTTCTCGTACAAAGTGGTACTCCTGGTGGCCGTCACGTCAGCCAGGCGTATTTCAGAGTTGGCGGCTTTATCAGTGCGAAAGGATCTGCGTATTTCACTCGAACAGAGTGGTTCTGCGGTTGGACCCCGCCTTTCTTCCAAAGGTCAATTCCTTGTTTCACCGGGCACAGGAGTTGATCTTGCCAGATTTCTGTCCCAGGCCGCGGCACACCTTGGAACAGACCTGGCACACTCTGGATGTGAGGCGGGCCCTTTGCATTTACATCTCCAGAACCGCTTCCTTCCAGAAGACTGAATCACTGTTCGTGTCCTTTCAGGCGTCGACTCTAGGCCGCAAGGTGACACCTTCTACGGTGGGCCGTTGGCTTTGGGCGGCTATCACCCATAACTCTGAGGCTCAGACGCTCCCAGTGCCCCGGGGGATCACTGCTCATTCGACCAGGAGCGCGACTACTACCGCTCTCTGGGCCACTCAAGCTCCAGTGGAAGAGATTTGCAGGGCGGCGACGTGGACTTGTCCGTCGCCGTTCATCTGCCACTATAGACTTGACGCTTTTGTGTTAGTGGAGGCTGCCTTGACAGGAGAGTTCTGCAGCAGGTCCATGATCATGAGGGGGCTCAGGAACATTCAGACGTCCACCCGTAGGGCATGCCAAGCTTTGGTTTGGTTCTGGCCTCTCTGGAGGATGCCATGGAGAAGGGGCGTTGGTCTTACCTGATATGCCTATTCTCATGGCGATCCGTAGGAGAGGCCAGACCCCCCCTGTGGTTTTGTTTGCGTTTGGGGTTTGTTTGTTTTTTTCCTGGCCCCGGCTGTGGGTTTTCCTCAGGACTTGCTGCATTGCAAAGGACCCAGTGTTTGGTTGCAGTACTGTGCCGGCTGTCGGCACAGGTGATGTTCGGATGGTTTCTGGAATTCCTTGAATGTCGCATCAGCTTCATTTCAAACTGGACTGTTGGCAGGGAAGCGATCCTAAATGTTACAACTCAGTCATAGAGCTGGAGGACTAGAGCTACCCCATCTTGGCCTCTCCTATGACTTGCCGTGAGAACAGGCGTTTCAGGTAAGACCAGCGCCCCTTCCAAGAAGGTTCCACACCTATTTGCATTATTCAGGTGATTCTGAGAGCGCAGATAAATCTCAAAGTGGCCTCAATGACTCTCAGAAAGAGTACTAATGACCAGATGACTGTAACAAATATAAGGAAGGATATGGAATATCCTTCGATCCTTCACCATTCAGTCAGAACTGAAGAAGCTTTGTGGATGAGAAGCCTTTTGAAAAGATACCTTTGGGATATACACTCTGTAGTATATTTTTCTTTTACTTTGCAGCATTTAGGTTTTTGTGTTTCTTGCACGTATATAGGCTAGAAATGCATGCTTTGGATTTATGTTTTGTTTCTGCATATATTAAAAAAAGGTATTAAATTACACCCAGTATAACATACTGTCTTGTATAGTGTAAGTATAGACAAAATTGTTATTCTCCAGTCCTTCTAAATTGAACTAAATTGGATGTTTGTTTTAGGCTGAGGAAGGAGAATACAGTGAAGAAGAAACAAATAAAATGGACTTAAAGCGGGACAGAAATGACACTGAATTGAGAACAAAAGCAGACAAAGGGGATGAGAAACCAGAATCAAAAGGCACAGTTGCAGGTGAAAGGCAGAGCGGGGATGGGCAGGTACGTTTTGCTGAATTTTGAGCTTAAGTATTAATTAACCTAGAAATTAAAATAAGTATTTGTATTGTTTAGCAAAATATTATGGTCATAGAATGAAAAAAACTTTATTTTTAAGTCATCACATTTCAGTAGATTTCCCCCCCCCCCTTACACTTGTGTTATTTTTGGAGTTGCATTCTAAGCAAGTAGTTTTGTAAGAATTTTATAAGCAATATTTTATGTTTCTGATATTTACAGCTAAAAAGAAAAGAGATATCTTGGTTTAGTGTAGTAGCAATAAAACTGAAAAGTAATAATGAGCAGTGTATTATTTTTCATTTTAGTTCAGTGCAATTTTTGTCATTTTTTACCAATTTATGGGCTGAAAAATTCATAATTTATGCATAATTAAATGAGTAATATTAAAGTAGTGTTTGATTAACAGCCATTCATTCAGCAACTATTGGAAGTTAGAACCACACTGAATGAAAGGTACCGATGCCTGGTTCCTAAAGTTATGGTTATTGTACTGTTCTTGTGATAATGTGTTCAAAATTTGCGTGGTTGGCAGCCCACCCACAAGGGTGTTTCAACTCCCCCACCCGCCTATCTTCCCCCCTTCTCTGCAACACATATGGCCAGCTGGGTGCGCCTCAGCAGGAGGAAGAAGAAGACAGCAAATATTCACTGGGCATTGCAGAGCTGGTGGAATGCGTGGTGGTGGCGGCTGGAGCTTTGTGCATGGGGCTTGAGATGACATTTGGTGGCAGCGCTGATACTGCTGGGATAAAGGCTTGGGGATGGTGGTGGCTTACTGAGATTGCTGAAGGCTTTGGACCTCCTTTGGACCAACTAAGGACCTGGTTCAGCCTTAGTTCTGGCCCTGCTACTGCCACCAAGGAGTGCCCACTGTGCAGGGGAGCCAAGAGGACAGAGATCGGAGAAGATACGTTGGTGGTGAAAGTTACCTCACTGAGGCTCACAGCTGGGAGAGACCAAGACGGCATTGATTGGATGTGTCCTCAGCTAACCACTGGGATTTGGTTAACAGTGGCAATGGAAACTGCCAAGATTTTAATCGCTAAGCGATGCAATCACGGGACATTATACTTTACAATCATATCATTTAGTGACAGAAAACCCAATTTTAATTACATTGTTGAGAATGATCTATATTGCTTAAATATCCTGCTGAAATAGTTTTCACTAATATCTATAAACAAAGGTATAGAGATTTTTTAAGAGGACTTATTTTAATTGACTACACATTATTCCTCCTATTGTGACACATATTTCATCATATATAACCTTGGGCATATTATCATTTTCTAACATAATATTGAAATATGAACTCAATTATTGATTTAGCTTTATAAATCAGGTACTTATCTTTTACATAACTATTTTTTTTTCATATTAGTACTTTCAAAAATATTTTAAAATGTTATGGTGATTGATTTATATTTGGTACAGGTAGTCCTCAACTTACAACCACAGTTGGGCCCCAAATCTCTGTTGCTAAAAAGACAGTTGTTAAGTGAGTTTTTCCCCATTTTACGATGTGAATTGCTGCAGTTAAGTTAGGAACACAACTGTTAAATGAATCTGGCTATCCCACTGACCTGTTTGTCATAAGGTTAGATAAGATGATCACATGACTCTGGGACACTACAACTATCATAAATATACACCAGTTACCAAGCATCCGAATTTTGATCCCATGACCATGGGATGCTGCAATGATCATAAGTGAAAAAACGGTTATAAGTCAGTTTTTTCAGTGCTATTGTAACTTTGGTCACTAAACAAATGACTGTAAGTCAAGGGCTACTTGTAATAATCCCCATTCGTCTATCCAGTGTACATAATCATAACACCTGATCAATCACATTTTTAGTAAATGGTTTCTGGGATATTGGTGTTGGGTTTTCAATAGGTCAGTGAGTGTTTGATTTCTCTCATTTTAGGAAAGCACTGAACAAGTTGAAAACAAAATTGGTAAAAAACTTCCTAAGCATCTAGATGATGATGAAGACCGGAAGAACCCAGCATACATACCTCGTAAAGGTCTTTTCTTTGAGCATGACCTCCGTGGACAAACCCAGGAAGAGGAAGTCCGGTAGGTGATAGGAATAGCAGGTAACAATTGTAGAAAGAATTCATAGGCAGGAACATTTTACTTGCGGGCACAACTGGCTGCTAACAGAAAAAGATACACAAACCACTAAAGAGGATTACATTTTAGCTTTTAAATTTTGTCTCATTCTGTGGGTTATATAGTAAAATAATGAAACTGAAGGAAAGTATGGAACTCACTCTCCGTCTTTTAGTGGTTATTGGATGATTAATTGACTTTGGGCAGCCATTAATAGAGTACAGCTCGAAGAAGTTATTAATTTACATACACAACTATTTCCTTTGTCTCTCATGATAAAGTCTTCCCAGATGAGTTATCATTTTTTCTTGAGAAGCATAATGGCCTTGCTGAAATCTATGGAGATGTTTTTTATAAAAAAATTGCCAAGGATTTGGTTATGTTCTAAATTTCCCTTGTGGAATCATATTTTTAATGGCTCTGGCGTTAGTTCACTGCTATATCTATGGTATAGAGCAGCAGTCTCCAAACTTTTTGGTACCTCCACATACCAGTCTAATTGTTCTAAATCTAATTGTCTTTCTTTATCTTGGTACACAAGACCTAAGGGTCGCCAGCGTAAATTGTGGAAAGATGAAGGACGGTGGGAACATGACAAATTTCGAGAAGATGAGCAAGCACCAAAATCCAGACAAGAGCTAATTGCTCTTTATGGCTATGATATCCGCTGTTCACACAACCCTGATGACATCAAACCCAGGAGGGTGCGCAAACCAAGGTGAATTTGTAGAAGTGGGTCTGTGTACATTTTATGGAATAATATTGTAGGGCTTGAATTTTTTTCCCTGACCTTGAGAGAAGAACAATTGTGATGATTAATTGAACATAAAACATTCATTTCTGATCAATAGCATCTCCTCTTCATTTAGATTTGGGAGTCCACCACAAAGAGAATCCAATTGGTCCAGTGAACGACCAAGTAAGCCACCACGACATCAGAGTCTAGACAATACTTCTGTGGCACCTCGGACATTCATTAATCGAAACTCAGCGGGGACAGGACGGATGGCCAGTCCAAGGGCATTTCCCAAACCTAGTGGCTATAAAGATACTCGCCCAAGTTATCGAGCTGTGGATGTAAGTAGTCAACATGCACCTCGCTTCAATGAACAGTCAAAACCTGAGAGCAGTTACCGGGCCAGACGATCAGATCCAATCCCAGCAAGAGAGCCTTCTCCCAAATCTGAGATACCACCTGTTCAAAACAGCCCTGTTAAAAAAGAAGAAGTTGTTTTGGAAAATCAAACTCCACCTGCAGATATTCTACAGACACAGCCAGATAGGCCTATGGAAAAAAAATCCTATTCTCGGGCAAGGAGGAGTCGGACCAAAGCAGGCGAGACAGGAAAATTGGCAGATGAAATTCCACCTCCATCAGGGTTGATGCCGGCACCATTGAAAACTGCTGATATTATACCATCACCTTCTTCAGCAAAGACTGGTAATTGGGAGGTACCTGTTGAGGCAAATCTGGATGGTCTTGAACAAGACATGACTCAGTTGAATATGACAGAACAAAACTGGAATCAAGGGCAACCCCAGTTCATACCACCCCAGGGTAAGTGATATGTTAAAGCAAGGAAAAATTAATTTTGTTTACAGAATATATAAACTAGACAACTGTCCTCTCTTGATCATCATTTCAGAGATCTTTCCTTACCCAAACAGTGAAACAGAATGACAATGGTAGGCAAAACATCAGTGGGAGCAAGTATAACTTCTGACTTCCCACTGTGTTTCTCTTGTGGGAGGGAAACAAAGCTTTCCTCTCTCCCTCCCTCCTCTCTCTCCCCTGTCTTCCTTCTCTCTTCCTTTCCCTCCTTACCCAGAATTCCTGCTATTTATTTTGCTTGAGATAAGCTTGCAGGGAAAATGTCAGTGGGAAAGCCTGATGGAAGTTGCAAGGCCAACAGGCAGATAGTAAGTGGCTGCTGCCGGGTGGATGGGGAGCAAGGGGGTGCATGGGAGTGTAGGTCAAGAATGTAAGTGGGGGTGTGAGGAAGACAGTGAATTGGGAAGGGAGTGTACTAGAAATGCTGCAGAGAGCATGCATGGGTGGACAGTATAGATTGGGACGGCTGCCCAGGCATATTTCCTTTCTTGGCAATTTTCTGACATTCAGTTTGGTTTCTTTAGATTTTTTAGTTTTTGACTGTTTTTTTACATTCATCTATACCATAATAACTTCTTTGAATGCATCTCACAATTCCTGTGGTTCCTTATTAATATGGTTTAATACTTCAGAAAAATTTCTGATGCTCTCCTTGAAAATGGTTGGTATATCTTTCTATAATATTATGGAAACAGGTAGGCTTTGGCCACATCTTTGTTGTTATAGCTGATCTCTTCCCTCCCTATACCAATAATATAATCACTTTGACTTCTCTGTGCTAAGGTGGATATATATATATATATATATATATATATATATATATATATATATATATATATATATATATATATATATATATATATATATATATATATATATATATATATATATATATATATATATATATATATATATATATATTACCTGTATCTGAATTGACTTTTTTATTTCTAACACATTCTTCAAATAACCAAAACTCTGTCTGTCTGTCTGTACACACACACACACACACACACACACACATACACACACACACACACACACACACACACACACACACTACTTTGGTCATTTGAACAATCCTCAACTTATGACCAGTCGCTTAACTACCATTTAAAGTTATGACAAACTTCAAAATAGTACTTACGGCCTATATTTAAAGATACAAATTTTGCACACACATGCATGGTCATGTGATTGCATTTTGGGTACTTGGTAACTAGCAGATATTTACAGTCGGTTGCAGTGTCCTGTGGTCATATGAATGCAGGGTGTTTTGTTGTTGTTGTTGTTTGCTGTTTTTCAGCAGAAAACAGCAAAAAACACCCATTGGATATGCTGGATTAATGACCATGTGATGGGCCTAAAATTGAGTCTGGTCACATAGTGCCTCGACTTATGACCACAATAAGTAATTATTGAAATTCTAGGTTTCATTGTGGCTGTAAGTCAAGGAGAAACTGTAAGTTGTTCTCCTACTTCATTTCCATTTTAGTACATTTTTCTCATTATTTCCCATTTTAGTATTTTGATCTCCAACCAAAATTGGCACATCTCACTTGCATTTTTTTGGATTTCAGATTGAACTTCATCATAAAGCTTATTGATCTTCTGTTGTGTTTTGATCATAAACTTGGATGTCTTTGCTATATCGTTCCTAACTATGGAAACATTGAAATTCCTTTTTTATTTGTTGATGTCTAAGTATAATTGATACTTTTCGTATTTACATTTTACATTTTTTACATTCCAGGTTCCCAATATAATTTTCTCTTTGAAGTTTCAGATTTCTTTACCTGTATGGCAATATCAGCAACTCGACATCTAGGTGGCTCTCTGTCTTTCTGTTTCCCATCCATCCATCCCTTTATTATTTTTATAAATAACTCAAGGCAGCAAACATACATTCTTCTTCTTCCTCCTATTTTCCCCACAACAGCCCTTTGAGATAGATTTGGCTGAGAGGGAGTGACTGGCCCAAAGTCACCCAGTCAGCTTTCATGTCTAAGGCGGGATTGGAACTCAGTCTTCTGATTTCTACACCATGCCCTTAACCACTCAGTTCTTCCTCAATAGCATGTTGAGTGACATTTGATCTGAGATATCAATCATCTGGAATTCTAATATTATTCCTTTGTTCATTTGTGTGGTTCTCTTATTGAGATACATGAGTGGGTTATCATTGCCTTCTGCACTGAATGGAATGCTAGTATCACTTAAATGAATTTGCTGTTCTCACTTAAATAATCATCTGCCTCCAGCATCTTTTTATATTACTGCTGCCCAATTTGGCTTGCTTTTTAGCAGGGCAGCTGGGATGACTTGCATGCCTTGAATGACCCTGATTGGAGTACCGTATTTTTTGCTCCATAAAACACTTCCCCCCCCCCCCAAAAAAGTGGGTGGAAATGTCTGTGTGTCTTATAGAAAAAATATGGGTGACAGGCAGCAGCGGCAAATGGCAGCAGTGATCCCCGCCACCTGGAACAGCTGATCGGCGGTATTCTGGGAAGCCGATCCAATCGCCGATCGGCTGCGAAGTCTCCAGCGTTCCCCAGAGGAGGCAGCAGACACAGAGGAGGCAGCTGACCAGGCTGTTCGCTTCAAGTATGCTAGCCAGATGAATGCCGGATGGACGCTGAGAGGCAGAGGCAGATTTTTTTTTCTTGTTTTCCTCCTCTAAACCTAGGTGCATTTTATGGTCAGGAGCATCTTATGGAGCAAAAAATACGCTATATACTCTTGGCATACTTTCCCAGCCTCATTCCTCCTTGGACCATTCCCTATCATGTGGCAGTATGGAAGGATTTTGGCACAACTTTCTCAAAGTCAGCAGCATTTGCCTTTTTCGTATTATCTAGGACATCTCCAAACTTGCTTTCTGTTTTTAAAATTTTCTTAAGGGTAAAGCTGAAGAATAATTGGTGTTTTCTTTCTCCTTTGTCTTTCCTAATAGGTTTGCCTAATCAGATGCACATTGGAGCAGCCCCACCCCCTCAGTTCAACAGGATAGAAGACATGGTAACAACATTCCATTTATTTTTCTTGCTTCTGAAATGATGAGTTCGATTGGCAACTAGAATGCAGACAATAGTTGTAGAACTTCTCACTGAAGGAATGAGAGCCTTTATCAAGCAGCAGGATCAATCCAGCAACTTGAGCTTTGTGGGATACTGGCCTTTGTAATAGATTCATCTAGCTTTGATTTAATGTTATTGGGAAACAGAATGATAGACAAGACGGGCCCAATCCTCCCTGTATACTGTTGGAGAGAAACATGAATGTATTGTAAAAGAAGAAGAGACAATCATTTCTGGGCGAAGTTTGACACAGGCTTCATGTCTCTCCTGAAAAACATTTTGCCACTCTGAGCCTCTAAGAACAGGAAAACTAGGAATTGAAAGAAGAAATATATGGGGCTCATCTCTCAGAATTATTCACTTTTAAGGATATGCAACATTCGAGCAAACGTTAATAATTAGAAGATCTTTTGTGGCTAACAAAGCTCATCATAAAGGAAAATATTTCACTCTGGCAATCTTTTAAGAAATTAGACATTGCTATGCTTTTTTCCAGGGGGTTCAAGCTGGGCGTGCAAAGCGCTACTCCTCACAGCGTCAGAGGCCTGTCCCAGAACCTGCTCCACCAGTCCATATAAGCATAATGGAAGGGCATTACTATGATGCACGTGAGTGCAAACTGTTCATTAAAAGGATTCTTGTATCTGTTTTGGATTGGGTTTTGCAGTATTGTGGACTATGTATCATTTTTTTAACCTTTGTAAAAAAACAACAACCTGAAGGGCTTATTCAGAAAAGTACCATTATATTAGTACATATAAAAATGGGGAAAGTGAAAAAGTTCTCAATTGGATACTGAATAAGTACTCTTTCTAAACCACAAGGGCTTTTGCCTCTTGTAAGCTAGAAAAAGGATTTCTGGAAGCCTGCTCCTTGTTAGAAAGCTGTTTATTTCTAAAACTTAGAATGTTATCATTTTTTGTGCATTTCATCTGCATCTTGCCTTTAATCTGACACATTTGTCCTGTTCGAGTTACAGGCAATGTTCCCTGTAACATCAGAGAATGCCGCGCAACAGTTAGAAACTGCCGTGCTGCATTCTCTTTTCATGTCCGCAGCCGTGCAGGTGTGCAGCCTCTGCCATTAGAAAATGCCGTGCGGAAGTTATAAACGTTCTCTCGTTACGTGCGTGGCCACGCAGCTTAGAGGGAACAGTGGTTACAGGTACTCCTTGGGTTATGACCACTTGTTCAGCAACTATTCAAAGTTAGGTTAGTGTCAAACGAGATATCAATCTTCAGATTTGCAGTCACATGAATGCAATTTGGTTGCTTTGTAAACTGAGCTGCAATTAAAATTTGTAGTGTTCCACAATCACTTGATAACCATTTGCAACATTCCCTATTGGCTTTCATTAAGCATAGTGAATAGGGAAAACAGCAGGAGGTCACAAGTCATTTCCGCAAGTTACTCTCACTTCTGCTGCTTTTTTTTTGCTCACCTGTGTTCCAAAGTGCCCATCCCCAGCACCTACCTGCCTGTACTTCATAGCAACTGCCTGCAGCATCTATTTGTTTGCCTGTGCTACATAGCATCACCTATGACACCCTCCTGCCTGCACTCAGGAGCACCCACCTATGACACTCTCACTTGCCTGTATCTATAGCACCTACTCATGACACCTACCTGTCTATTCATAATGCATAGCTTTCGCTTGCTGGCCTGCTGGCCTGGATTCCCATCGCTTTCCAGTGGTCCTTGCTTAACAACTCACATAATCCTCACTTAACAATAGCAACAAGGATGGATGGGATTGCCAATGCTACATCATATGATTGCATTGCTTAGTGATGGAAATTTTGATCCCAGTTGCCATCGTAACATGAGGACTACCATATTTTTCAGTTTATAAGACACACTTCCCCCCCCAAAATGGGTGGAAATGTCTGTGCGTCTTATACAATGAATGTTGCCAAAGCTCCGCCCACCCTTTGACCCCCCCACTCTTCAGCCTCTGCCTCCCAGCAATTTGCCTCCTTGCAGCAAACAGCCTGGTCAGCTTTAGCACATCCTGATTTAGCACGAGCAGCGGATTGGTGGTTGGATCTGCCCCCCCCCCCCCGAATACCACCTATTAACTGTTCCAGGCTGCGGGGATCGCCACTGCCCATCACCACCCATCGCCGCTGCTGCCTATTGCCACCTCCATGTGCCCCATTTTTGGCCTCTGCGCATCCCATTTTTGGCCTGTTCCAGGAGGCGGGGATCCGCCGCCAAAAATGGGCTGTGCGGAGGCCGAAAATGGGGCACGCAGAGGCCAAAAACAGGACACGCAGAGGCCAAAAGTGGGGTGTCGAGGGGGCGATGGGCGGTGGCTATCCCCGCAGCCTGGAACAGCTCATCAATGGTATTCCGGGAGGCAGATCCAACTGCCAATCAGCTGCTCGTGCTAAATCAGGCTGTGCTGAAGCTGACCAGTCTGTTTGCTACTGGGAGGCAGAGGCAAATTTGTTTTCTTATTTTCCTCCCCAAAAACTAGGTGTGTCTTATACTCCAGAGCGTCTTATAGTCCAAAAAATATGTTACTTTAATTTACAATAGCCCTGAGAAACTGATCCATTGTTGACTTGAACCCAGTTTGCTGCTCTAGTTACTAATGTATTGAACTGTTTAAAAATTATATGTTGTTATTGTTACTTTGCCTGATGGCAACTGAGGCTTCTTTTTACTTTGATTTCAAAATAATAATTACTTCTATCAGTGTTACAAAGATAATGTCTAATGGTTTGTCCTTACAGTACAGTTCCAAGGTCCAATTTATACACATGGTGAAAATCCTACTCCACTTCCTCCTCAAGGGGTGATTGTTCAACCAGAAATGCATCTTTCACATCCAGGTAGGGACTGATTTTTCATAGCTCCTCTTCTCTCCTTCATTTTTCTCTAACATTTCCTTTGTACTTTAGTTTTACCAGCTTGTTAGAAATATCCCCAAATTCCTGTAGTGCCATACTTATATTTCTTGAGATACATTTCAACAAATACATTGTTTGCTGTTAACAACAACAAACTGAGATAGTTTTATCATTTCTAGTACATGGTTGCTCTTCTGCATTAAAGAAAATATTAATATCTATTAATATATGTGAATTCTGTAAAGAAATTGAGGAAGATGGAAAGTAGATGCACTTCCTTCCTTCTTTCACTGTTTGGAGTGACAAAACTCTTTGGCGCTACTATAAAGTTTTACTTATTTATACATTGCAAATGCAATAAGGAAGCTTTGGATTGCATTGTACCATTTTGCTATATTGCAAAAACTTTTATAAGTATCTAAAAGATAAAGCTCCAAAACTGAGTTTTGGCAATTCAGATATGTCAGGCAAACAAAAGATGGGATTTTTAATTGAAGGAAAATGAAACTTGTAACTTGAGATTGAATTTATTGGGACCATAAAGTTGAAGGTAAAGGGCTTTGTTTTTTGTAAATATTTGATCTTTTGGAAACTGAGAACATTCAGAATAATTAGTTTCTCACATATTTGATGCATAGTTTACATTTTTACCTTTCAGTTTTGGAGAGAGGAGAATCTATACTTACTTCAGGTCCTACCACTGGCAAGGAAAGACACTGTCTTTTACTATGTCTACCTGATATTTTTAAAACTTTGTTTTTCTCTTTTCTTGGATGCCTTCTCAAAATGTAATGAACTGGCATGGTTGGCATGCACCACATCCCTTTGATTAAATTAAAAAAAAATTGGACCAGAAAACATGTCTTGCACCATGGGATGAAATCCCTCTGAAATCCATGTGGCTCCCACCTTAACAATATTCCAGAAAACCTTCACAATCTGGCTGTTTTGGGTTAGGGTGGATAGAGTCTTCTTTTGGATGATTTTTTGTACATAGTCTGTATTGACTCTTGATACTGTCTTAGTTATTCTAATTTATTGTGCTTTTATTTTGTTCCTTGCCCAGATATGTTTTATGGTCAGGTGGTGTCTAAATCTAATGAAATAAATAATTGCACAAGAAGAAAGAATTTTAAATTGTATACAGAGTGAGGGGGAGAGATATTCTGATCCTTCTGTTAATCAAGTAGATTAACCTTTGAAAATCAATCTCTGCAAGCAAAGAACAGGGATACATGTGGCATATTGTAGACGTATGTTCCGGTGACTTATTCTTCTTAGCAGCCAGATGGATCAAATATTCTTTTAAGTGAGCAGATACAGTAAAATGTTATCTATTCCATCTTTGCTTCCTGATAGCATTTTGATTTCACAATTGTTTGACTACGTCTGTCTTTGCCAGGATTGCATCCACATCAGACACCTGCACCTCTGGCTAATGCTGCTTTATATCCTCCTCCTGTCTCCATGCCTCCTGGGCAGCAGCCACCACCACCACCACCACCACAACAGCTCTTAGCACCAACCTACTTTCCCCCTCCTGGAGTAATGAATTTTGGCAATCCCAGTTACCCCTACCCTCCAGGAGCACTTCCACCTCCCCCACCTCCCCACCTGTATCCTAACACTCAAGTAAGTCTACTTATGTTTTGCTTTTAAATCCTGGCCTTTTTTAGGACTTTTTTTTCTGAAAGAAGAAAAACATGAATTGATGATTTATGGATTTGAAGATTTAAAAAGATGCAGATTAAAGGAGGGGGTTGAGAGGATTTATAAAATATTTAAGAGGGACTATGATTATAATTAATCTGTTGAAAAGATGATTGAAAGTTGTTTATATATTACTTAACCATAGCTTCCTTTTTCTTTTCTTTGACTTGTTTTTTTCCCTTTCCATTTGTTTTTTATTATATGAAAATGTTCAACAAATCTAAATTAAAAATTGCTGAAATTTAGTGAAAAATTGTAGTAGTACATATTTTAATAAGTAATTTCAAAATGAGTGATTATTCATTTATTTATCAATTTAACCAAAGTTGTACAGTTACCCATCTATCCCCAAAAGGACTCTAGTGGTGCAGATTAATTTTGCTTTTTACAGATATAATTTAATGATGATCACTCAGTCAATAGACAAATAAAAACACATATGCATATTGCATATTGGGAACATGAAAGCAAACAGGATATAGTCGTTTAAGTCCGGATTACAAACTGGGAGATTGTGATGCCATTTGGATAACCTTGGCCCAATCGCTCCTTCTCAACCCTAGGAAGAAGGCAGTGACAAACCACTCCCAAAATTCTTGCCAAGAGAACGGCAGTCACCAGGAGTCAACACTGACTCAAAGACAATCCCCTCCAGAAGTTATGGTTTTATTGAAGTAATGAAAACTTGATAGCTTTCTTAATTTTAAGCTATATTACTTGATGTAGAATTGATAGTTCTGAAGTAATTATTAAATACACTGATTTTCCAACTGAGCTGAAAAGTAGACCATCTTACTATCTGCTAGAGTACTATTTGGAATTGTGACATCAATGAGATTTCAAACTCATTTGTTTTTGGACTTAACCAGAATAGCGTTGTAGAGATAAAATAAACATTTGTTGTATAGAGACAAACAGCAGTTAAATTTGGTGGATTACAGTAATACAGGAAGGAAATAATACAACAACCTGGTAGCTAAAGAATGAAGTGCATTGTTTTTTAGAATATACTGTATTCTTAAGACAATCTTCCTATGCAAGTTTTAATAAAATGTTTGTATTTCAGTAGGCAGTTCAATTTTTTTAAAATATATAATATTGATATTTTATAATTTCACAATTTACTAGATATTGCTGTCTTTTTAACTCAATGAGTTTCTAAGTCAACTAACATGTCTGTGTTTTGAATTTCAGTGAATTAAATATACATATATAATAACATTTTGGAACAAACCAATACTTTTTCTTTTTTTCCTTTTGGATTTGCAGGCTCAGTCTCAGGTGTATGGAGGGGTCACCTACTACAACACAGTTCAGCAGCAAGTGCAGCCCAAACCTTCACCTCCCCGAAGAGCCTCACAGCCAGTCACTATCAAGCCACCCCCTCCTGAGGTCTGTTATTTCCCCCCTGTCTCTTCCTAATTTACTATTGTATCTGCTTCCACTGGAAGAATGTCCTTTAGTAATGAGAGTGCCGATCTCTCCACCTGATTGATATGTTGCAAGCTCTAGTTTCTTATTACAAATTGTAAATAGGTTTCATGTTAACATCTGTGAAGACTTTAACAAATAAACATAGGAGTTAAAATCAAGCTTGATGTCTAGATCCTGTCTGACTAAACTAAAAATGTATCTTTTTAATTGCAGCTTACTATTTGAGAGATAACCTCACAATAAATCTGAATGAACTTTTTTGTGCAATGTATAACTGAATGTACCGCTATTTAATTGATCTGTCAAAAGCTTAACTTTTTGTGTTTTATCTTTATTTGGTGTGTTATTTTTTTATCTGAAAATATGTGAGGCCCTATTGCTACATCAGTACAACATTAATAATTAAAACATATTGCTCCAAAATGTATCAAGGTAAAGCATTCCTCCTTTTAAAATGTGGAAAAGAATCTATAATTCTACAGAAACCCCATTTCTTTATTTGGGGGCACTATTTGAGATAAATTCCTGAAACTTTTTATAGAAAATGGGAATAACTATTATTTTTGGTTTCTTGACTTAATAGTTTTATGATTAGTTACCCAGTTACTGTAAATTAAATTCAGATTTTTTTAATTTGCTGATTTCATATTGAATTGTTGAATTGACAGGTAGCAAAAGTTAGTAACGTTAAGGACTTATGATAATATATTTGCATTAACAATTGTTAACTTCTGACTATTCTCTAGATAAATACCGACTAAACTCACAATTTGTGACTGGGCCGCACCGTTTCAGACTGAGGCTGGGCGTTTCCCAACAGAATGTTTCTTAAAACTCCCTCCTTCCATGTAGGCAGGTAGAATGTTGCAAAGAATGCTAAGTTAAAATGTTCTGCAGGAATTTACCTGTAAGGAGCTCTGTGGTTGTACACAGTGGTAAAACAAAAGAGATGTGCTTGTGTGTTGTGGCCAATAACAAGGATGCTGTTTCATAAAGGGGAAATGCTTGGGATATGATTAAGAATTTGACTTGAGTCTTGGCAACAATAAGCTATGTCCTACACTGATGATTGTTTAGACTAGAGAATAGGAGCCCTTTATGTATCTTCTACTGTAGGCTGGATGATATCGTGGTGCTGAGACTAACCTTCCTTCTTTCCCAGTAATGAATTAATTCAAAAGCCATTTCAAAGCATCACAAGTGCTTTGAAGCAGCTCCTATAGGGAGCAACTTAACTGTCTGCTCTCACAGCCAGCTTCATACAACCCACACACTTGTTTGAAAGGGGGAACAGGCATGTGGTTGAAGTGGCAGGGAGTCAATACTTGCCTGTGCTCCTAACTCAGCACCTCTTTTGACAGACAGATTTGCAGTTTCTTCTTGGGAAAAGTGTCGGAGTAGGTAAGATATCACTTCAAGAAAGAGTTATTTCTCTGCAAAGAAGTGCAGTGGGTAAGGGGCTTCATACTATCGGCTCCAAAGCCATATTAATGAAAGAGTTCTGCTCTTTTCCCACCCCCCTCTCATTTCTATCTAGGATGGCAGAAATGAAAAGTCCAAAGAAAGAAGCAACATTTAGAGAATTCTGCATCTTGCCGATTTCAGTAGAGTTCCAGAGCTGGCCCTGTGGAAGACAGAAGACAGCTCCTTTGTGGAATCTCTCCTCTCTTTTCCCTTGGTAATGAATGATGCACAGGGGTGCAGATATATCTGCTAGGCCAGGCCATATCAGTATTATATCTGAGGCAAGATGTATATCAGAAGGGTATCAGCAAAATCAGATATCTTTGCAGTTCCTCCTTTTTTTCTGGTATATTGTTCTTTGAAAGATATATGTGATTAATGACAGAGGAGCAGTTCTACTTTATTCCTTTCTAAATGTGACAGTTTTTAAGTGTCAAGCTAAATCTATTCAGCACATCCCTTTGTTCGTTTCTCATTCAATGTACCTGTCCCTGCTTTATTTCTGTTCTGTTTAACTGGTTTGTTAGCTTGAATTATATGAATTTGTTTTCCTTGGCTGTTTTTTTCCCCAACAATACAATTCTGAAATAAAATACTATTTTATGCAAGATTATGCATTTGGGTAGTTAATGCCCTACAATAACTTTCAAAGTTAGACATTTTATGCTCAAAACACTTTCTGGTGCATTGTTAGAAGGCAGAAAAGATATCCGTTATTTGTATAGCACTGTCTGTTCTTCAGGACTCTAAATCACTATTTCTCAGCCTTGGCAACTAAGCTGTGGGGATTTTAGCTCCCAGAATTCCCGGCCAGCAATCTGGCAGGGATAATTCTCCCCACTGAAGTCCACAATGTTTAAAGTTGCCAAGGTTGAGAAAACTGCTCTGAAATGATGCCTCGCAGACATCTTTTTCTTGCCTGCTCTTTGCAGCTTATATTTCCCTATTCAGGCTGCATGGCTTCCATTCACCTCTTGTAATCCTCATAAACTTTGAATGTACTAGATTTGCTTACAAAACCATAGTAGAAAATGGCCATCCTGTAATCATTTGGGCAGGAGATGGCATTGAACTAACCTTTAGTGAAGTTTTCAGAAAACATTCTGGATCTATCTGCCTTTTTGGGGTGGTGGTGCATGTGTAAATTCCTACTTGGAATGTACCAGGACCTATTTTAAAAAAAATATTTTAAAAAGCAGTTTAGCCAACATTTGGAGAAAAAAAAACCCATATGGTGAAAATATATTTGGTTTTTTCCTGCCTTAATGTTTAAATGTATTATTTTAACACCAGTCTTGAATCTTAGACCTAAGGACACTGTGATAGTTAATTCTCGTTAATAAATTTTTTTTGTTCCTGTTTGTTCCAGTGCTTTTTTGTGTTAATAGTACTGCAAGTACTGATGCAAATGTTAATACATGATAGTTATTCAGTAAAAGTTTGTCTATTAATCATTTTCATCTATCCTCAGCTAGCCTGCTTCCTTCCTCCTTATTTAGAACCAGTCCTCAAAATAGTATTAGTTGTCAGCCTCCTCTATCAATATTTCAGCCTTGAATTAGCATACAGGTGCTTCTCTAAAAAAACCTCATATTTATATAGAATAAGATGTTTTATTTCCCTTGAAATAGAGGCAGTTGACTTTTTCCAGTCAAAACTCACATTTAGTATTATTTTGCAGATTAAGAGCTGTAGTGTGGGGGTGGGAATTTTCTTTGCTTTTTTTTTAACTGATATCCTTTTTCAAGATTTATATTACAATGCTTATGTTTTCTACTCCAAAGTAGCAAGGAATTATGCAGCCAGATTTAAGTTTGAAGGTGACTGGAGGACTAAGTGTATAAAAGACTGATAGAGTCTTTCAAATTTGTGACTTTGATTTAGAATTATCAGTGGCAGCCATACTATTTGGGAATTCTGGGAGTTAAAGCCAAGACATCTGGAGGATGCCTAAGTTAGTCTGACTAATGGTTGTTGTTATTGGTTTTGGTTTCTGAAGCAGCATTTTCCCTGCTTGGGAGGGAATGGTGAGGGAGAAGCAGCATGGGGTTTATCTTACTGTTGAATTCAGGGGCATAGACAAATAGCAATAGCACTTAGACTTTACAGCCCTCTCTAAGTGGTTTACACAGTCAGCCTATTGCCCCCAACAATTTGGGTCCTCATTTTACCCACCTTGGAAAGATGGAAGGTTGAGTCAACCTTGAGCCTGGTGAGATTTGAACTGCTAAATTACAGGCAGGCAGCAATCAGCAGAAGTAGGCACATTGCCTCTGTGGCTAATGGGAAACGATTCCATATAATTGTAAAAAAAAAGAAAAATATTAAGTATTTGGGAAAATATTTTTAAGTGAGATATTTTGGTCTTAGCAATAAATAGTAAGTTTGTAAGGGACTTGTGAGACAGTGTTTAACTTTTAAAAACTGAAAAGCAAGTTTTGTTAGGAGAGGAAGAAGAAAAACTACAATCTTCCTTAAATCTTTTTAAAGGTTGAATAAGTGGAAGAAGAATGAAGTAAGAGATAATACAGGTTATGGAATGTACAGTGGACATCAATCAACAGAGAACTTAGGAACCTGCCTGAGACCCTTCTAGAAAGATAATAGGTTTCCTGGACAAGCGTTGTGTTCTGAAGGAAGACTTTAGGTCAGCTGGAGTATTAATCAAAAGAGAGACATTTAATCCACTTCTATTTGATTTAAACAACATCCAACAATATTTGGATGTCCTAGGTACGGGAAATAAATTTTCATATATATTAGCCTTCATATTTTAATTCCATTTAAGCTTACAGCAATCACACCCTATATCATCGATTCCTTTCAACTGGTCTGGGAAAAGGCCTTCACTCTTTGGCTTCTCCCTCTTCCTTCCTTCCTTCTCAAGTACAGATGAGAGGATCTGAAATTCTTTTCATTTATCAGGTTGGTCACATAATCTGTCCAGGAGATAGTAAAAAAAATATAAAATTTTGCTGTAAGACCAAATAAAAATCTGCAGTGTACAAGTGTTTTTGCAATCATTTAGATTTCTTCCATATCACAAGGGCATAAATCACAAGTTATGGGAGTTTTATTATGGCCTGCAGAAGTGCAGAAAGAAGGAAGTTGCAAAATGCCCTGGCCAAGGAACTTGGAATTTTGAATGGAATAAATCAATGAGCAAAGATAACATGCCAAGTCTTCCCTATGAAATACTTTTGGGCATCTTTTGGAAACAATATAATAAGATAAAAGGGGTAGTAGAGAGGCTATAGTTCTTTTCCAACTCTCTTCCATCAGAGAACCAAGAATAGCATGTGATCTGAACCAAGTTCAGAGATTATTTTGAAGTTCAATTAATTGGCTGAAGGAATTGTATTAAGTGCTCAACAATTCTTATGGCTGTTGCCTAAATTAAATAATGGCAAAATATGAGCTATATTTTCCTTTACAATAGGCAAAAACTGCCATTGTGGTATTATTGGGTGGTAGATTATTTCATATGCCTGAAAATTCCCTAGCCAAATTTCTATATGGTGGGGATAGATGGTCAATAGGAAGCAGCTTGAAGTTCTATCTTGAAGTTTTGCTCTCTAATTATCAAGCCTCAGGATCATAATCTCCTGTCAATCTCTTTCAGGATATATATGCATCATGGCAAATGTTACACTCTTTACATGCTGTTCCCATTAGGATATGTCTTCTGGACTGACAAATAACAAGCCAGTAGAGGGCACCATAATTCACAAGTAATTGTTCTATGGACCAGAGTTGGCAAGCGTGAGCGAATATCTTAATACTGACATTTTAAGTGACTCTAATAATATCCCTAGGTAAAATGGGGGGTGATACCAGTTTTACTATCCTTTCCACGTAGTGATAGAAGGCGAAGCTATTACAATAAAAAAATAGTTTCGAAATTCAGAATTTTCATTAATTAGGTTCACACATTATAGTAACACACACACACACACACACACACACATTATATATACACACATTTATAAAGAGAGAGAGAGGATGTTTGTGTGTGTGTGTGTGTGTGTGTATGTAAGACGGTTTGTTTGGTTTTACAGTATACATTGTATGAATCCAGCCATTTTATTAAGCAAGCCATGATAAAGATTTGGCAGGATATGTGAACCAAGTCACAGAAAGTACTTTCTCTTCAGCCTGTATGAGAAGCAACAGAGTTTTTTTCTCCTGAAATCAGGCAAAAGTCTTGTTCAAGAAGTGCCACATAGCTAATCACCATGGGCGTGGCTTCTAGCATTTTTACCATAAGAGAAAAAGTCTGAACCTTACCTTCAGATAATTAATGAGCAATGTTTGCAGGATCTTCAAGAGTGGACTGGAAAATAGGACTCTACCTTCTATTTATTTTTCCCCTTTTTTAATTTTACAGGGTTGTCACAACTTTGAAGATGCCCTCTTTGTGATTTTGAGTATTAGGAGCCACAGTGGTAGGAGCAATAATGTGAAATGGTAAACTTGGAATTTTGTTTTTCTTGCGGGGCAGATAAAATCCTTTTTGTTGTGGCCTTCAAATCAGTGTTGACTTCTGGACTAACCCAGTCTTCTTGGTAATATTTTGAAAATACTTTGTCATTGCCTTCATAACCAGCCCAAGATTACCCAACTGGTTTCATGCATAAGATGGGACTAGCATTCACCACCATCTCCTGGTTTCTAGCCTGATACCTTAACTACTATCCTAAACTGGCTGTCTAAAATACCTACACAGTTTAAATTACAACAATCATGGTATTTCTATCCAAAAATAAAAGTATGCCTGAAGCATAAATCACACTCTGTAGAACTGAGAAATTCTAGGTGTTTTTAACTCAAGGAAAAACAAAGCACTGAATGTACTCTGTTCCAATCTGAAAATGGAGCTCTGCTTCCAATAGGTAATTCGGAATATATACATGTTTGTGTATAAATCTGATACTTTTGGATACAGGAATCAATAGATGTATCCTTCACTCTGAATTGCAGTCATACCACAATCCAATGTTGAGAGAGTGATAAGGATATAGGGAAGGATGTATATATTTGGTGTCATCCAATAATCTCATTCCACCCAGATTCTCCATATAAGTGACTGACAGCAATTTTTGCAAATTTTTTATTCATCCACTTTCTCATTCTTGTTTGATCTTCCAGTTATCTAGTTTATCCATTTCTTTCCATCCCATCCTTTCATCTTTGCACAGACACTCATTTATTTTGATTAAAGACAATAATTTCAATTGTATTAATTTAATTATCTTTCATGCATTTATAATTCCTTATAAGCTTATAATAAGCTTTCTTTTTAACTATGCAGAATAAATATATTAATTTATTTCCATCATTTATATGCCATTAATCTACATGGGTTCTAGCAGAGTACATCAATAAAACAATAAAATTAAAGCAACAATACATTATAATAACAGAACATGCACTCTTCATCCCTCACTTGCAGCTCTGTCTTCACAAAGTTCCAGAAGGCCATTGAAGTAAGTTCTGACCTGAGCTTCCATAAAAATGAGGGTGTGTCTTCCTGTCTTTTGTCCTTATAAGAACAAGCACTTCATTTTGACCTGGTTGGCAGCTATATATTTTAATCATATTAAGTAGTGTCATTTGAGACTATGTCACATACATCAATTTTTATCGAATTGGGCAAACTACCTTCCTAATAATCTAGGACTCTTACAAATGTCATCTTATTTAATTTTTTTCTAAAAAAACTGCCAGGTCCTCCCTTCCTTTTTACAAACCAACATGGACTGATTTATGACTGTGATGATCTGGCCACGGCGTGAGTCAAGGGGTCCTTGGACTGCTCTATTAAAACCAGAAAATTACATTGCTGATGTTCGAAGGAAAATCAAATTTCAACAAAACAGATGAAGGAGGTTACAAAAAAAAAAGTTGTAGATGCACATATTCCCAGTATCTTTCATTTATGACTATGCTGGCTAAATCTAGCTCCTGACAGTTATAGACTATAAGTAGTAAAAAATAGAATGAGATTGGAAAAACACAGGAGTATGAACTCTCTTGGATGTGGGAAATTTATTTATATAGATTTATATAACTGCCCATTTCACCCAAGTGACTTTGGGCAGCTTACAAGGATTAAAACACAGGAGGGAAATGCAACATATTAGGGTTAGGGTTGGCATCACCCCCATACCTCAGGATAAACAAAAGCCCACTAACAGAAGAAGAAGAAACCTAGCGGAGCTCATCTATCTACCTAAATGCTTGAGGAAATAACACCTTGTGTTGGGCTAGCAGGGTTGGGACCATTCGAATGTCTTGGGGGATGCTGCCACTGAGAAGGTACAGCTTCAGAGTCAGACAAGATGGTACTGTTTCTTACATACCTGTACAATGAGCCAGTTTGATCTAGTGATTAAAGCATCAGTCTAGAAACCAGGAGACAGTGTTTAGTTCTGCCTTAGGCAAGAGAACCAGCTGGGTCACTCACTCTTGGCCCAACCCACTTCACAGAGTTGTGGAGAACATAGGAGGAGGAAAGAATATTAAGTATATATGAAAATAATAAAGGTGTAATAATCATTCCCGGGAGAGTACCAACTTGGAAGGATGGAGAATAGGCTTCTTTTGTTCATTTGTTTCTTCTATTTGGTTATGGTTTCTTTTTATGGGTACCATTAGTTTATCTGTAAGCTGCCGCAGTTTTTAAGGAGATGGGTGGGCTTGAAATGGGATAAGGGAGAAATAAATAAACTTGCCATGAAATAGTACCAAATTTGTCTTTTAATCAAGACCAATGTTTCTCAACTTTAACAACTTTACGCTATGTGGACTTCAACTCCCAGAATTCCACAACCAGCATGACCAGACTGGTTAAATATTGCAACTTTCACGAACGTGGCCGAATGATGATTTGTTTCTTTCATATTACAAAAAACAATGGTGCCTTTATTCATATCTGAATCAGTACAACAGAAGCTAACATAACGTGTTTGGAATACATGCAGCTCTAGGTTACTCAGCAGTCAAAATACGTGGCTTTTACACAGCTTTGAACTCTAACAAATATATTTACACCAGTTTCTAGTATGTTATACTGTATTAATAACATCTATGGCTGCTTTGATTCAGGGCTCCCTTATTTTATCATACATGTCAGTCTTAAAAATCAGTGGCAACATCTTATTCTCACACCCAAGGATCACTGCCTGAGAGAATATGCAATGCACATACATGTAGATATTATATAATCTCTATCACCACAATTAGATATTACTGCAGGCTTTTCTCCATCTGTGTGCGCAGTGTACTTTGCAGTCATCTGTACTATGTCTCTTGGAAAACATGGAAAATGTTCTTTTAGCTGAAGGATGCTTAGAAACAAGATTCTCTGCTACATTTTCAATTAGTACTTTATCAGTTGCTGGGTGAAGAATGGCAAGCTGATGGTATTATAGTAATGTATTTTAATTTAAGTTTAAATGCACATGTGTGCGAGATAAGATGCAAAAAAAAAATTATGTAGCTTCTGCAGAGCTGATAGGGATGGATTTGACCTTAGTGGCAACTCTAGCAATTTACCTGAACAGTATTCCTATATGGCATTCTATAAAATCTGAAAAGAGCAACATGGGTGAAATAATTATTCATGCTGGAAAATGGAGATTGACTGAATATAGGCTGTTCTGGAATAGACGTGGGTTAATATTCATGCTGTGTAATCACTCAAAAGTATTTCTCTCTCTCTCTCTCTCTCTCTCTCTCTATCCTTGATCATGACTTCTATATTTATTACCTTAATCTTGGGGTTCTGTGTAATGTCTTTCAAAGTTCTTTTAATTATATTTTTGAGCTCTTTTATTGCTGTGCGTGGTGGAGGATGCTACTGCTACTGTTGTAGATTTCTACTACTACGATTTCCATCACTCTCAAGCCTTCCTGGATATTCACACTGTCCCACAAGTAGATGAAGACATGCCCTTTGGGAATTTAACAAAAATGTGTACAAAAATCAAGGGCAGCTGCTGGAAATAGGATCGCACAGAAAATGAAGGATATCCACAGATGAAAAAGTTAATTAAGGGACATCTGTGGATATCCTTCATTTTCTGTGTGATCCTATTTCCAGCAGCTGCCCTTGATTTTTGTACATCTTTCTACCCAAGACAATTTCACTGAAAATCTATTCTTCAAATATTAAAAGCAAATTCTTTTTAGTGAGCTGGATAAAAATATGGCAGCAAAAAAGGAAGATTTTTTTTCCTGCATGGAACAAGTTAATATTCTCATAAGCTTACTTACAGATATTCTCTCTCTCTCTCTTTTCCCTAATTGTTCTCCCCCACAAATGCCATGTAATTTGTCACTCCCACACATAGTATGTTTGGCAACGATGTCAGCAAGGTTTTACATGTGTAGCCAGGCTACTGGGACTGCCAGAAAGCAAACTGAAAATTCCTTTCCAATAAAATGGAAATGAAAGAAATTGAAGGGGAAGACAGAAGGGAAATGCCCAAATATCTTCACAAACCTAGATTTTAAAAGGCATTATTATGGCCAGACATGTTTAAACTAGGTTTGGCATTTTCGCCCACCTATCAAGTCCTTAAGGACCTGGGATAGGCATATGTTTAACAGTATTAAAAGTATCATCACAGGATATAAATTGTTCCAGTGCTTTTTGTAATTTATTTATGGTAATTTTATTTGTTTTATTGGCTGCCCATCTTGTCACTCTTGTCAATGCTGGTAGTATCTGACTGGCGCTCTAGATATTTTGGGATTGTACCCAAGGCACTTGTTACTATTGGTACTATTTTTGCTATTTTCTCCAGTTCTTTCTATTCTGCTGTCTCCAGCTAGTGGATAATGTCCACTATCCAGAATTTTTTTTTACCTTTCTTATCAACAATTGTTAAGGCTGGAGTGTTGTATGGCAGATGTTTGTTTGCATTCTAAAGTCCCAGAACACTTTAGCTTCTTCATTTTCTATTACTTTGTCTATTTTTGGTCCCGCCAGTTTTTACTTGCTGGCAAGTGGTATTTCTTGCAGATATTCCAATGCACCATTCTTGTTACTTTGTCAAGCTGTTGTTTGTAGTCAGTCGATGCAGTCTTCTTGCAGCAGCCAACTAGATGATCCATTGTTTATTCAGCTTCTTTACAGAGATGATATTTGCTATCTGTTGTCTTTTCAATTCTCACTTTATATGCATTTGCTCTTAAGGCTTGGTCTTGCGCACTCAGAATTAACTCCTGTGTCTCTTTGTTCTGTTTCTTGTTCTTAACCATTACCAGGTCTTGTTAATCCGCTTTGCTTGCTATTTTTTTATGTAGTCCCTATATAATATTTTGCCTTGCATGTCTTTTTTATATTCCTTTGGCCAGTTTGGTCTCTTTGGTATTGAGTAAGTCTTTATGGTGAAGTTGCTTCAGTGCATCGCCTTCACTGTCCTTCAGATATTCTTCCAATGCCTCTTCAATTGTCTGGTATACTCACAACATTCCATGCCCATCTATGCTCCTTGGTAAATACAGTCTCTCAACTTTGTTGTATGGATGAAGGGCATGTTTCATTGTCTTCCTATCCAGGGCTCTTAATTCAGCTTGTATCTTCCATTATTCCAGCTGTATATCTAATGGTCGAAATTACCCAGATGTTAATGGCTTTGATGTTATTTCTGCCACTGAATTTGTTATTCTTAGAGATCTTCTCTGGAAATCTTCATTCTCATTCACTATTAACCTTGATTTCAGTGTGTGTGATATAATTAGCCTGAAGGATGTCCAGATACTTGTAGCGATCTTTTTCATCCAAATTCTTGATGATATTTCTGTAGGGCATCTTGACTCCTTCAGTCTTTGTTATTTTTCCCTTGCTGATGGTAAGATTGGCACAATTTTTTAGTCCAAATTCTACTGCAGTAGCTTGACTGTATATTTGGAGAGTGTTGAGCAGCAATTCCATTTCAGATGATGTTTTTCCATACATTTTCAGATCATGTAAAGGAGAGGGATAGTCTGGCAGATTTTTTTCTAAACATACTTTATTAAGATTCAAAGAAAGATAAAATACAAATTAATACAAAGAGAAGAGCTGTCTTTTGTTCTTTTCCAAGGTGATCTTCAGAAATACCTTTCTGGGGGGGAAATCAGCCAACGTACCATGTAGCCTTCTTATAAAGAAGCCACTTTGTGCCTTCTCAGAAGCAGGTTCCATTTTGAGAGCATCTACAATTCTCAGATCGTGGCCACTTTCAAAATAGCACTCGCTTCTGGAATGGCAGGTGATGGCTTCTGTATATGAAGACTGCATAGTGCATCAGCTGATTCTCTTTTGGAAAGACAATCTTTGAAAGAGATAAGTAGAGCAAGGCATGATAGGGCAGGAGGAGGTTCAAGGATGTGGGACCTAGCAGGATTGGAAGTAGGCTAAAGGTCATTGAGGACCCAGCCATTGGGAAGAAGGGCCAGGAGACCTAATGGAGTAGGATGTGGGGAACATTAGGTGGGTGGGGGGAGTTGCAATGTCCCTGCAATCACTTGTAAAGGCAGGAGGTGTAGGAGATGACCAGGCAAAGCCCGAAGGAGGGGTCAAATGTATCATCAGTTTCAAGTCTCTTCATGCCCGTAAGAGACCTAAGTCAGCCCACCTTGAACTCCATTGATTCTTATCTACAGCCAATTTGCTTTGACCGTTAGTAGTTCAGATTCTTGTGGAGATGCTTAACATGTAATAAACTATGTACTCATTTGAACTGTCTTGACAGGCAGATTTCCACTCACCTGAATTTTGATCATGTGGTGCTGGTAGAACAGGAAGTTCTGTAAGATGTTTGTCATTAATATATAAATTTCTTTCAGAATCTGATTTTTCATCTACAAAAACATAATTCCTTTTATCCAGTTGTGCATAAGCAAAAATCATTGACACATGTAATCTTTCTTTTCCAGCTCTTCCCTTGTTTTTAATTTAATCAATAAAAGTCAGTAAATCAGCATAAGTCAGCCAAGTTTGTATAGCCATATTAGCTCTTCTTTAAAAAAAGCTTCCTTAGGTGACAACCATAAGGGATTTTAGGAGACAGTCTTGCTTTTTATTTATTCTAAATTCTGAGTATGGCGGATCTAACAAATTTAATTAACTTTAGATTTGTTAAACCATAAATAGCTGTGCCAACCAAATCTCAAATCATGTTCCTCTAGCTCCAATCTTCTATTCTTTGAAGTCCTTCATTCATACCAAACAATATGCCTCAAAATACAATTTTAAATTTGGTAAACCTATCTTACCTATTTTGTTCACATCTTGCAACAGTTTATATTTAATTCCTGGTTTCCTACTTTGCCATACAAATCTGGAAAGATCTGCTGTTGTTTAAAAACTAAATCAATTGTCAATATAGGTATGGCTTGAAACAACAGAAGTAACAGAATAACAGAGTTGGATGGGCTCTTGAAGGTCTTCTCATCCAACCCTATACCATTTCCGACAAATGGTTGTCCAATCTCTTCTTAAAAACTTCCAGTGTTGGAGCATTCACAACTTCTGGAGGCATGTTGTTCCACTGATTAATTGTTCTGTCAGGAAATTTTTCCTTAGTTCTAGGTTGCTTCTTTTCTTGATTAGTTTCCATCCATTGCTTCTTGCCCTGCCTTCAGGTCCTTTGCAGAATAAGTTGACTTCCTCTTCTTTGTGGCAACCCCGGAGATATTGGAACACTGCTATCATGTCTCCCCTAGTCCTTCTTTTCATTAAACTAGACATACCCAGTTCCTGCAACTGTTCTTTTTATGTTTTAACTTCCAGTCCTCTAATCATCTTTGTTTCTCTTCTCTGCACGCTTTCTGGAGTCAACATCTTTTTTACATCGTGGCAGTATTCCAAGTGTGGTCTTACCAAGGCATTATAAAGTGGTATTAACATTTCATGTTATCTTGATTCTATCCCTCTGTTAATGCAGTCTAGAATTGTGTTGGCTTTTTTGGCAGCTGCAGCATACTGCTGGCTCATATTTAAGTGATTGTCCACTAGAACTCCAAGATCCCTCTCACAGTTACTACTATTGAGCAAGGTACCACATATACTGTACCTGTGCATTTTTTTCTTGCCTAAATGTAGAACCTTACTTTTTTCACCATTGAATTTCATTTTGTTAGATAGCGCCCAATGTTCAAGTTTGTCAAGATCCTTCTGTATCTTAAACCTATCTTCTGGAGTGCTGGCTATTCCTGCCAGTGTCATCTGCAAATGTGATGAGTTCCCCATCTATCCCCTCATCTAAATCATTGATGAAGATGTTGAAGAGTACTGGGCCTAAAACAGAGCCTTGGGGTACTCCACTGCACATTTCCCTCCTTAAGTTTAGGCGTGCTATAGTTTGTTTACATACTTTATTAGAATAAATACATTTAATTTAATAACATTATCTCTGAAAAAACATAAGACTGTATGGCCATCGTTTGATTTGGGTGAAATTTCTCTCCCCTCTAATTTGTTCATCTTAAAATAGAAACAGAAATCTTAAAGGCATTCACAGACTTGCTGTGAAGATTGAAAATACTTGTTTTCTTTAAAAATTGCACAAGTATGCATAAATTAAATGTCATAGTAACTGGTTGCATTAATAGTTAATACCTTTAATGATTTTTCCCATATAATTGATTGTTGATATTTGGGGGAAGTTGTTCTGCATAAAGCAAGTTAAAACTCATTTAATAAAAGGGGCAGTTTTAGAATAAGCCAGACCTCCCCTATATCAAATTTCTAGGTTGTTTAGTTACTTATTTATCTACCATATAGCTACTAATCTTTGTAAAGGTTATGGGTGGCTCAGAAATGACAAGTACAACAACAAAAATGGAATAAGAATAACAAGCAAATATAATAAATAAGATGAGTTAAAGAGACAATATAAAATCACAAAACAAAACTTATAGCCAATGTAAGCTTCTCTATAGATAATATGGCTATTGCATGGCTATATTGACTGTTTCAGAAAGCACTGTAATTTATCTTCATATATACAATCATTCATATGCAGGCATCATATCTTTTGTGCATCAGATAGAGAAGAATCTCCTGGAGATTTAATTCCTGCTAGACTTGAGCCATTCTGGGAATTCTTCCATTGTTCCACCTCCCCACCAAGCTGTTACTTGGGACCCAACTGCTTGCAATCTGTAGGCATTAGTACAGAATTTTTGGCAAGCTGTACTCTCTTCCCTAGTACCATGATCAAGGATAGATTACTGCCTTTTTTTGTCAATGACTGTCTTTCTTCTGGGAGTCAAGGAAAATCACAACACTTTTTAAATGCTTGCTGTTTTCTGAAACTTTTAAAGTCCAGAAGTATGCACAGATTTTGTTCCACACATTTCTCCAGATCTATAGATTCCTACATGGAGGTGCTAAATAATCTTGCATCTTAAGTAATCAGACTGAATGGCCGCAGCTTTAAGCTATGCAAAAACTGTGATGTGGAAAGATAAATTGCTGTTCCTTCTGCTTGCCATGTGCCTATTGATTTTCATTTTTTAAAAATGACATAACCTTAATTTTCGGCATGATAGTTTCTCCCATCTCATCTCTTTTTGCAGACTTCTCCTCTTAACACTCCATCTGGAATAATAAAGATACTAACACATAGTTTAGAATTTGGAGAAACAAAATGGTTCAGAATAGAAAAAGGAGTGAATTTGAAACAGATTGTACCCATATCTGCCTAACTAGTATAGTGAATATATTATCAGAATGGCAGCACTGGAAGTGGAATAAGAACTGAAAATTGAAATAGGTACTCACAGTTTAAGATATGTAAATACCACAACTATGTTAAGTGAACAGAAAGAAGACTTAGAGGATGTCAACAGGAAAGTAAATATGCATAGTGAAAACTCCAAGTTAATGTTAAATATTAGGAAAATAAAATTAACGTTATTCTTCCTTCCTATTTAACTTGCAGTTTCTGGTAGATAATTTTGTATCTTGAGCTTAAGAATAAATCATGATAGCAGTACAGTGTAGATGGGAAAATTAATTATTTCATATGAAGGAAATAGGAAACTTAAATAAGATAGTGAAAGACAATATTATTTCAGTAACAACAAAGATCAGCATACTTATTACTTTAGCTATGCAAATCTTTGTTGTTACTAAAATGATATCTTTTTTTCCAGTGGGAGTGTATGGCTGTGAAAACTGGACGTTGAGAAATAGCAAGAGAAAGAAGATAAATACTTCAAATTACAGATTTAGAAATGATTATTAGGAGTATCATGGACTTCATAAAAAACTATCAATTGGTCTAGTATGAAACAGAACGACTGGTCCCTTGAACCAATGATCAGCAACTAAAAAACCTCATGTGTTATCAGAGGATGAGGGCCTAGAAAAAAACAATTATGGTTCACAATGTTTGGGGAGTAAAAGAAGAAGACCGTGAATAAGTTGGATGGATGGATTCAAAGATATTATTAGAATATCCTTGGAAAAGCTGTGGATTACCAGAGAGGAGAAATAAAAGTTAAGGGCATTTCTTCATATAATTATCAGAAGTTGGCCTCATTTGACATCTCATAATTAATTAACTTATTTATGCTCCTCTCAGAAGTTGATTCATGAGCCAAAAGGTACTAGAATGGATTTTTGTGATATTACATCAGGGGCAGCAGTACATATTTGGGTTTTGAGGACCATGATGGCTCATTTTCCAAACCGGCCACAACTTAGAAAATTGATAGTGAGCAATATACACTGTAGAGTCTGTTTCATTCCTACATAACATGTTATAATGCAAAAATATTGGAATATCTCAGAGAAGTTCTACTCTTCCTGAAATACCTAATCAAATTTTCCGGGTAATTTCTGTATAAGAAACTGCAAAGATTACCCTATTCTATTCTTCTGCTTCACAAGTTTGTAAAGCTTTTTGATATAAATGTATATAAAACCTGAAATACATTGTCTTGCATGCACTGATTTTTATTTTCTATTAGAACTGCTGGTCTTTTAAACTCAGTTTCTTCTAATACAACCACAGAAAAGAACAAGATGGCCCACATTAACTGAAGCTGAATCCAATCCAACCTTACATACCGCAGTGTGTTAATAAACTCGGATCTGTTCAACCAATCTTCCCAGCCCTGGCCCATCTGGCTTTCCAAAGGCCAAGAGAATTTGGCTGTGAAGGCACACTCTGAGAACAAAAGATGGATTGTCTTGAACAAGATGCTGGATCCTCCAGGCGCCCCTCCAGGGTGTTTTCAGCTTCTGTCTAACCATGTGATTTCAAGTTGTCTTATGCCATACCATCTGGACAAGAGAAGATGGCTGACGTCTGTTAGATACCTTCCAACAATCCCTTATAGCTCAGAAAGTCCTAAAAGTAGAACAGATCTACTACACAAATAAGTAATGGCATAATCCGAGTCAGCATTTACCCCAAAATTTGATTACAGTGCCCAAACTTTAAAGCATAAAAAGCACAAAAAGAAATATGTAATTCTACTCAGGATGAAATGTGCAATTCTAAAAATTAAAATGTTAGGACCCAGTACCTACGCAAGCATATTAAAAGTACAAATTAAAGACATAACCCTAACTAAAAAAAGAAACACAAGCTGTAGTAGAATATGATGACCATAAATCATTCTATCATTAGGCAACTTTAATGCCTCTTCCTCCAATTAAAGCCTTGCTGATTGACCAAAAGAAATTTATTAAAGTTTGTTGCAAAATCAAAACCAGAAGCACACACAGATGACTGACTCAGCTGGATTCAATAACTTCTTTATAAACATATTAATATATATATTTACAATACCACAAGTAGAATTCTTTTTCAATCAGTTACAGGTAAACAAAAGCAGGAGAGTTAAGTTTCATTTCAGCAGAGCAGGCAAGCACAGAGAGTACAGACTGGAGACTGGAGCCACACCCTTAAGCCTTAAGCTTAAATTCCAGTTTCGATTCTCTGCACAGACTCAGAAGTGGTTAGCTCCCATTGGCTGACTTAGTTGCTATGCCTATTCATTGGCTGACCTTGTTACCTACCATTGGCTCTCCCAGTTCATGAATATCTTAACAAAATTGCAGAAGAATTGCAAGTAGGATAGAAAAGGCAGGGCAAACTCCAGGCAGATTATAAGACAATAATACTATATCAATATGCTGGGTTGATGGTAATCCTAATTTAACGAGATATCTCTATATCCCCTGCCTAACTTGAAAGATGATTGAATTAAGCAATTTCGACCACTCTAATTTTCTAAGATTGTTCATTGCTCATTTTGACTTTTTAGCACTGCCTATAGCACTGCGTATAATATTATTATTAAGCTTTGTCTATGCCTATGAAGGTTCTTTAGCAACAGTACTAGAATTAGTTTGTTATTGCCTTTTCTGGGAGCTCTTCCAGTCTGGCTTGTAGCCATGATAGTCTCTCAAGAAATACCAATGAGGTCTCATATTGGTTAGCTTTTTCAAGATCAACCAAGATGAGCAAACTATTATCATCAGAATCTCCCACCTCTCACTCTGCACACACCAATTTTCAGGACTGAGCTACTAAATAATGTGGAATCCTTTATGGTCTTTGAGCTTGGTTATTTGCTTGCAGACATTTGCTTCAAATAACCAAGCTTGTAGATGTTTCATTACCTCACATGGTAACATCACCAGTGCTAGTCAATGGAATTTTCTGCCTATTTATATACAATAGTTTTCCTGCCAGGGGTGTCGTTCATGGATGCACTCTGCTAGTCTCCTATCTGTCCTATCCAGTGGCTGTTATAATCCTTAAGCTATATGTTATAGACGTTGCATTTGTATGCCGCTCAGAGTCTCTGTGGAGTGGGCGGCATACAAATGCAACTAATAAATAAATAAATAAATGACTCCTGTTTTTTTTCTTCCTTGAGCATCTTTTTATTTACTTAAGATGTTTTGGAGAATTTTAGTTTTTTTGAGAGCAGGGGAAACATGTATATCTGGAAAATGGTGAGAAGACCCAACAAGTCAACAACACAAGCCTGCTCTGCTTTGTTGTCCTCATTTAATAGTCTTTTCTGACATAATACCCCATCCTATTACTGTTAATGTTAATGTCAGTATTAACAGTATTAACATTGTTCAAAGAAACAAACAAACAACAGATTGAGAACCTGTTTTCCTTTTTATATCTAGTTCCACCCTAAGGGAGTATCCAGATGGCAATCCTGGTAACAGCTGGCTGTACTCCAGTTCATGTTAACCCTTACATCTGACAGTACATTTAGACCTATCCTGCAGACCATCATCTGTACCAGTTTATTGGATTGAAAGTTAGCACTATTTTTCAATCTGTTTACTTTTGAGCATGTGCAGACGGGATCTCACAGATTCTCTCCTAGAAGTCAACAGTAATGCCTAAGAGATGCATTAGTTAGCAATTATCTATACTTCGGTAGAGAGAACAGCTACCTAAAGTGAGAATATAGGAGATCAAGTAGAATAATCTGGAAGTATCTGGAAAGGGAATGCAGTATAGATGATTCTCATTTAATGATGGACCAGAATTTCCATAACTAAGCAATGAGGCCATAAAGTGTGATATCATGTGACTGCATATTTTAGCGACAACAGTTCCAACATTTTCCAGGTGCCATATTTAAGTGAATACCCACAATGTTGTTAAGCAAGGACTTCACACAGTCACCATTTGTGACCATGGCTTTCCCATTGACTTTGCTTGTAGGAAGCTAACGAAGAAGATTACAAATAACAATAGCAATAGCAATAACACTTAGACATATAATGCTCCATAGTGTTTTACAGCACTTTATGAGCAGTTTACAATGTCAGCACATTGTCCCCAACAATCTGGGTTTACTCATTTTACTGACTTCAGAAGAATGGAAGGCTGAGTCAACCTTGAGCCGGTCAGGACTGAACTCCTGGCTGTGGGCAGAGTTTGTCTGCAGTACTGCATTCTAACCACTGCGCCGTCACGGAAATGGTGAATATGTGATTGTTAGACTCTGCAATGTCATAATTGCAAGCCGCAAATTGAGTGTCTGGATTGCAGTCTTGTTACCATGATGTGACAACTGGAACTTTGAAGGTTGGTGGTATCATTCATTCAGTACTATGGTAAGTTTGAATGGTAACTTAATGAATGGTCATTAAGTAGGCACAGCTTTATTTTTTGAAAATCCAGGTTTCTGTTTCAAGGAAGGGAGAGAGGGAGGGAGGGGGGAGCTCTGCCTAGCAGGAGACATAAAAGTATCTAGGGTTGTGCAAAGAACCGGATCTCTGAGACAGTAGTGGGTTCTAAAACCCTTTGCTACCGGTTCGCGCGTGTGTGCGATGGCAGGTGGGCAGAGCCTCCCTCCGCCGGTGCTACCAGTTCGCAGAACCGGACCGAACTGGGAGCAACCCACTGCTGCTCTGAGAATGATGTTCTTAATATTAGCAGAGATGGAAGGGACACCTCATTTCCAAATGGATGTCATTGCTCCCATGCTTCTCCTCTCAGTTGCCGCCAACCATTTGGGGGTGGGGGTGGCACAAAAGGTGCATCCTGTCTGGTTTCCTGCCTGTAATTATTGCCACCCCAAATTTTAACTAGAGAACAGGTTGCCAGGCAACTGGCTCTAACATGATGATAACACATAAAACAGTGCCTGGAGGCTTTTTAGGCCTCATCGTCCATCTCTCCTTGTTAATACTCATTCATCTGGGCTCCCACCTGAGAGGATTTTGGCTACTGCCACTTTCTTCATCCCTTTCACATTTTAAAAACAAATCTCCATTTGTTTTTTGGGGGCGAGAGGAAGATTGTAGAAAAAGGCAAGTTGTTAATTCTGACAGTTTCCTAATAATTTACTACAGTGGCTTGTGCTGCTCCTACATTATTCAGTGCAGGTAGTTTTATCATAAGAGAGCCATCTTAATCTAATCTAGTGGTTAAGGCAAGTAGGTTAGAAAGCAGGAGGCCATGAGTTCTAATCCCATCTTAGCCATGAAAGCCAGCCGGGTGACCTTGGGCCAGTCATTCCCTCTTAACTCAAATTACATAGGGTTGTTGTGGGTAACCTTTCTGCAAGCAAATGCTCTAGGGCAGTGATGCGCATGACCCCCGCGCCCCCCTGCCCCACTAATGCGTGTGCAACCCCCCGCACTACCCTGCCCCCGGTGCTCCCCTGCCCCTCCACGCGTGCACACATGACCCCCCACCCCATTTTGGGCCTAGCAGGCCTCCCTGCAGCCTCCTGGGACCAAAAATGGGCCGTGGGGGGCACCGCACCCCCCCACATTCCCCCCACCTCCCACACATGCGTGCGCGTGTCTCCCACATGCGCCCAGCCCTCTGCGCAAGTGTGGCAGATACCCGAAAATCAACTGGCCAGCGGGAGGCGCGCACACATGCATGGTGGAGCTGAGCTGGGCGAGGGCTTGCGTGCCCTCGGAGAGGGCTCTGCGTGCCACCTATGGCACGTGTGCCATAGGTTCGCCATCAAGGCTCTAGGGCCTGCAGTTAATGGGAAAATAATAAATAAGGAGAACAGTCTCATCAGCAATTGAGTTTCAATTGCTTACCAAAATGCTTCATTAAATATAGGTTTTATTATTACCAAATTATTGCATGTCTCATGGAAATGATTTCCCGACTGTGTCACAGAAAAATCTTCTGATCTCACAAACCAGCCTTTTGCAGCTATTGCTGTCTAGATGAACTGAATTTTAGTTCTTACCCACTATTAAGGGTCTCATATAGCAAAATCAATAATAGTTAACGAAGATATTAAATATTACAATATTGCTATCTCTGTGTTCAGTTGCTCATTCTTAGCAATTTCCAAACCAACATGAGATTTGAAAAATACCGAACTTGGAAGTTTAATTTAATAATTAAAATCTTTGGGGATGTGATGTTTCATATCTTTTATAGCAATTATATAAAATATATGTTAAAAATAATAAACATTCACAGTTATCTCACTTCCTTTTTATATGGATTTTTGAGTATCCAAAGAGGAAAGCTAGTTGGTTTTCAATGGATCAGAGGAGAAGCATGGTAAATTTGGTATCTAGTATGACAGGATATGGGGCAGAATGGAAAATGTATTTAATCCCCAGATTATACTAAAAATGTCACATTGGTGAAAGAAAGTGATTTTTCTTTTCTGAATGGCAGCGTTTCCATTTTTCAGCAAGAATTCATTAAGTTGCCATATAAATATGCAAAAGATAGAATTTGGTGAAAATCAACTAGAATATCAATTTTCAAAATGTTGAAGGTCCATGTTCTCCATCCCATTTCATATCTTATCTGAAAACAAGTTATGAGAATAAATGTAATTATTATGTACAGTATGATTTAAATAACAGTACTGAGTTCTAGCAAGATAGCTTGGAAGGAATATGGGTTTTTGTGCACATCTGCAAGGGAGAACAAGGGCCAGTGATAAATCACAATGAAATTTTGTTTTCAGTGTAGTTAAGAAGTGATCTCTCTTATATACATACCGTATTTTTCGGAGTATACGACACACTTCCCCCCCCCCAAAAGAGGGTGGAAATGTTGCTGCGTCTTATACACTTATAACAGCCATTTTGGCCTCCTGAAGCCCCGCCCTGCATGAAAACAGGTGCGCAGACGGTTTGGGAGGTCTGCAAAGTGCTCCTGGGGGCTGGAGGAGGGCAAAACTGCCCCCATTTTTGCAAAAGATGAGCCATTTTTCACAAAAATGGGGTGCGCAGAGAGTTTGGGAGGTCTGCAGAGTGCTCCTGAGGGCTGGGGGAGGGAAAAACTTTTTTTTCTTATTTAACTCTTTGAAATCTTGGTGCGTCTTATACACCGGTGTGTCTTATAGTCCGAAAAATACAATACATACATACATATAGAGGTGGGTTCCTACCAGTTCTAACCGGTTCTTTAGAGCTGTTAGTAATTCGGCGTTGACATCACGGAGCCAGTTCTGTCGGTGTCTCCGTGGGTGCCGCCATCTTGGATTTTGCTCCTGCACATGCGCAGAAGCTAATTTTTGCTTCTGCGCATGCGCAGAAGCTATTTTTTTATTGCTGCGGGTGCGCATGATGCAACCCTGAGCGAACCAGCAGCAAAAGGATCCAGAACCCACCCCTGCATACATACATACATACATACATACATACATACATACATACATACATACATACATACATACATTTCCCTCCCTTTCAAACCCTATTGGATTGGATATAGTGCATAAATGTATAACATTAAATAAGTAAGCTTATATGAACAAATATTTGTGTACAATGTCACTGTGTTCATGCTTTTTAAAAAGGAATGTGCTTAATTTACTTGTTTTACTTTGATAGGGGGAAAAAAGCTGTGGAATGCTGACCTGGAAAATGATCTGAATTCAGTATAGAGTTCAACATCAGCTCCCTGTTAATACTCATTCCATAACTAGTGTTTGCTTCTCTGGAAAGTAGAAAATTCAGGGCGGGTTTCAGAATATAGCAAACAATGAATTTCTGAACGAATGCTCTGAATTTTCTACTTTCCAGGATAAGTGATAATAAGAGAAAGAAGAAACAATCCTTTAATAAAGACATATTTTAATCAATTAACTCTGAAAGTATTTCCTGCATTATTTATTTCTTTATTAATATAGAGATAAAACTTAAGAGCTAAGCCATGGTTTGTTTAATTATGGTCTATTGCTTAACCCACACTTGTTTTTATTCCCACTTCATAAGATGCAAAAAAACCGTGCCCTAAAAAACTTCAGAGACTGGATTTGCACAACACACTATGCTAAATCAAACCGATTGGATGCAGGCTCTGGGGTCTGTTATTTTTATTTTCTATTTAAATATTACGCCCAGATCCCTTCTTTTATTTAGTTTGTAATGACTTTTCAAGTTATTATTTGTAAACTAATCAGGCACAGTTGGAATTGAAATTAAATGAAATAAATAAATAGAAAAGCATAGCATAGCAGTGGGTAAAATGAACCTCTGTAATTTAGGGGCATGTCCATTGGCTGTAGTTGTCATTCATTTCTCTTTTCAGTGGCTGAATTCTTTCTCCAAACCTACAGTATCTGCAGCAGAGAAGGAACAGCAACCTCAAATAGTATAGATTCAATAGTTACAGTCCATTATTGCCACTATCCAGAAATACCATATCCAGAAATTTTTCGGACTAGAAAATAAAGCTTAAAATACATTCACAATAGGCATGTAAAATCCAAAGAGAGTTTATTCAGCATTTTCAGAGATGCAAGTGATTATTTACAAATCTACTTCTTTCTCCCTAATCTGTTCCTTTGTTGGATTCTGGACTGCAGATTGAAACTCAACTGTTAAAGGAAGGTCACCTGCTGTTGAATGCCGATGAGACAGATGGGGGAAGGGAACCAGTTGTTGTTTTACTTTTAGCTTTCTAGGACTGAGGAAGAAACCAGTCTTATCCTCATTCAAGATTTGATGCAAAAATATTCAGGATTCGATGCTAAATTATATTCTAAAGCTAGAATATAAAGCAAAAACATAATTTTAAAAACATTTGCTTGAATTTTTAATGGAAGCACATGCAGTTTGTACATAATGATACTCTAACAAAAAGGAGATTTTTGTGTTCCTTAGTATATTATTATATTAAAGTGTTGTAAGGAATATCCTTCTGGGTTCAGTTCCAAGTGGGGAAAAAGACACTGGATTCATGAAAATTGCTTGGAAAGAAGGTTTAATGGTGGACAGGAGCACATGGCATGAGCCCCTGTACAGAAAAGGTAGCTTACATGGTTCCAGGTGTGGGTGAAGAGAAAAAGAGAAGGAAAGATGCTGAGTCCTTTGGTTTTATACTCTCTCTTGGGCCCCTCCCTAACTGTTTCCTGTTCCTGTATAGAAATGTATCCCATTGGCTCTCAGATAAAGTGACAAGATTATTTTTTTAAGCGGGACACTGACGGGGGGGCGGGGCCGCCCATTTGAGTTTTGCCCTCTGCGCATGCGCAGAACGCTGCTCATGCTCAGAGGGTAAAAGACCACCAATGTCGGCGTCCAGGTGGGGGGGGAGGCGGGAGGCCTTTCCTCGCCTCCCGCCTTCCCTTCGGGAGCCGGCAGTGGCTTGGGCGCAGCCGCGTTTCTTTCTTTGCATCCTATTTGCTCTAGTTTTTAACTCTTCGGGGATCTCTCCCCCCTCCTATTTTACTACTCTCCCCTCACCTGCATTATTAGAGGAACTGAGGAAGAGTCATCCGGAGCTGTTCCAAGGATGAGGAAGAGAGAAAGCCATTGTGCTTCAACCTGAGCGCCTTTGGTGGCCTATCGCCTTCTTATATCGCCGGGCTTTCTAATTTGCATGCCCCAGGTAGCGGTCATTGGCTCCCCGGTCACTGTGGCTGTACCGGGGAGCCTGCGTGCTTGTCATCAATGGAGACGCGCGCGCGGAAGGCACCACGGAGCAGAGGCACCTGGCGAGCGAGCGGGCAGGCGGGCAGGAGACGCGGGCAGGAGCCTGCCGCCGATGCCGCCACTCGCCTCGCTCGCCAGGTGCCTCTGCTCCGTGGTGCCTTCCGCGCGCGCGTCTCCATTGATGACAAGCACGCGGGCTCCCCGGTACAGCCACAGTGACCGGGGAGCCAATGACCGCTACCTGGGGCATGCAAATTAGAAAGCCCGGCGATATAAGAAGGCGATAGGCCACCAAAGGCGCTCAGGTTGAAGCACAATGGCTTTCTCTCTTCCTCATCCTTGGAACAGCTCCGGACGACTTTTCCTCAGTTCCTCTAATAATGCAGGTGAGGGGAGAGTAGTAAAATAGGAGGGGGGAGAGATCCCCGAAGAGTTAAAAACTAGAGCAAATAGGATCACTGTGGCTGTACCGGGGAGCCCGCGTGCTTATCATCAATGGAGACGCGCGCGCGGAAGGCACCACGGAAACAAGGAGGAATCTAGTAACAATCAAGCTAAAAAGATATATTCAGTTTAATTTTTTAAAAAATCTCGCCTCGTTATTTTTTTATAACTGATGGCAGCAAACATACCCAATACCGCTTCCGCCTATTTTCGCCCCACAACATCAACTCTGCAAGATAATAAGTTGGGCTGAGAAAGAATGATTGGCTGCCTTTCTTAAAGAGAAACGAGAGCGGGGTTTTTGCACGTATGTTATTGTCCGTGCTGTGTTCGGGAGATAACGCCCATGTGTCTTACTCTTCGTCCAGCCAATCAACTGACCGAAGGTCCGCCTCCTTTTTTCTTCCTACTCTGCGATAGGCCGGAGGTCTGCAAAAAGCCACGCCCTTCCTGCTTAATGGAGGGAGATTTAAAGCCGCATTTCATGCTGGCCATTAGGGTTTTTGGAAGGGGTGCTCAGGTTTGGCGGCCAATCATGCAATTTCCGGATTCTTTGTCGGACTCCTAGACTGCCGTAACTGGCCGGTAGTTGCCTTTAGATTTTGGGCGTTGGGTGTTGGGTGGAGCTTCATTTTAAACTGCTGGTATCTCTGCATTCTCCCGTCGGAGGTTTAAAAATCGGGACTTTTTAAGAGGGCGGGCGGGACGCGGGACAAATTGCGAAAAAGCGGGTGTGTCCCGCCAAAATCGGGACGTCTGGTCACCTTACTCTCAGACCCCCCAGGGGCATGCTGGGGCAAGTCCCAGGCTTGGCTGAATGAAAAGGGCCTTGGGCAAATCCTATTGTGGTTCTGTTATGCAGAAGACTTCCAGGCCAGGTGAGAGGAATATGTGAGCTGGGCCCAGCCCCCAATGACCATTGGCAAGGGGTGGGGGTTTTCCAAGAGTCTTTTGTTCGCTCACAAGCATGTTTCCAGATATATTCCACAGAATATATTCTGCCTTTTAATATCTCCTAGGACATCTCATTTCCTAGGAGAGGGGTGGGTGCTAACTTCCTACAAAAGCTTAAAGAAACTTTCAAGACAATGCAATGGAAACATCAACAATGAAAACAGACTTAAGCGATGGGATATGCCAGCTTCAGAAATTAAAATTGCCTTTTTCAGATAAAAAGACTGCAGGCATATTCAACTTTTTCTTCATGTCAAGTGATCCTCATTTAGCAATTGCCTAGGACACCAGTCATTTGCAGTTACCATGAAAAAACTACATTGCCACAATCTTTGCATTCATAACCTTCACAGAACTGTGAAGCAAAGGAAAGCTGAAGTAAGATTTAAGCACAGTCATGGTTTCACTTAGCAACCCTTTCCTTAACTATCAAGTTGCTGGTTCCAATTGTGGACACTGAACAAGGAATATCTGTATTAAGACTAGATCCATTATATCCAAACTGATTTGGTATGATTTGCCTGGTGGGGGAAGGCTGAGCTGGGTCCAGTGGGGAGGAAATTCAGTTTTCTCATCCAGTGGGATAGACAATCGTAATCTCTTTTGTGACCAAATTTTGACCTTAATTGATGGGTCCAGGATGGGATAATTTTATTGTGTGTGTGGAAAATTTCCATATCTTGAGGGGTTTTCTTATTATTTTGATTGAGTTAGTGAGACCCATGGTGGCACAGTGGTTAGAATGCAGTATTGCAGGCTAATTCCGCATTCCTACTGCCAGGAGTTCGATCCCTGATCGGCTCAAGGTTGACTCAGTCTTCCATCCTTCCGAGGTGGGTAAAATGAGGACCCAGATTGTTGGGGGCTATATGCTGACTCTGTAAACTGCTTAGAGAGGGCTGTAAAGTACTGTGAAGGGGTATATAAGCCTAAGTGCTATTGCTACTGATATTTTCCAATTTCCTAGAGAGCGATGCATTTAGTTTCAGGGCAAGTGTCAATATAGGCAGCAAGACTGAAACGGACTTTTGTTTTTTGAGTTCACCGACAAGTCAAGGATGGTCAAGGTTGGTGAATGGAATGTATGGCAAGGGTGGCAGGGGGTTTTTTTACAAGGGTTTTTCCTTCTCACTGTTGTTGTTTTCTTATGTTGCCAGTTTCATGGCCATAGTATTCTTGAGGATGAGAGGGAATGACATGACAAAAACATTCTGTCATGATTTTTTTTTTAAATGCTGCAGTTCAGTGCAGGCTCCCTTGGAAATAGGTGCCCTGAAACCTGGGAGGTTTACCTCCCCCTTTACTTACTTTGATGCAGGCTCAGCTGGAGAAATGACTTTCCCTCCCACTGAGCCCATTTTCAGTCGCTCTTCTTTTTCTCCCTGTGATTGAATGATCCGTTTCCCACTGTGCAGTTTCTAAGGGACTATTAACATTTCGCTTGCCTGCAGAATTCCCATCAGTTGTTCCTTTGCTCCCCAGAACACATTTTGCTCAAACTGAAAAATGGAGAATGTCACGCAGAAACAGAAAGTGTATCTGCCCAAAGCAAACTCTTGGAAATCCAGAGTTCATCGGTAGAAAGAGAAAAGGGGAGCAGAAGGAAAAGGCATCTTCTAAGTCTTCCCTTCTAGCAATTGTAGCATTGTGTAATATTCCTCTCCCCCCCCCTCCACTTTTCCCCCATGAGATATCTAGAAGGATCCTTTGCATGAGAGGAGAGGGCAGATGGAAAGGCTGCAAGATCTCCTGGCTCTTTTGTAGCAGCCTGTCATGCATGCTTAGAATAAAACAGATGATGCTTCTGTGCGCTGAGGTTTCTTTTGATTATCAAAACAGAACCGAGACTGCAGAGTTGGTTACTTCAACTGTCTAATTTAGGGTGGGGAAGGGAAATAGACTGTATTTTATTGTTGTTGAGGCTGAGCAATTGGCATTAGGAAAACTTGCTATCTATTGCTGTAAGAAAACATAGAAGGGAGGTGGAGAAAGACAGCTTAGAAAAAAGCTGGAGCCTTTGTTTTGCCTGGTCAAAAATCCTTCCAGCCCCTCCCATCCTGTTTGAAAAAGCTCTGTACCTCCTTTCCCTTTTTGCTCTGTAGTATTTGCTACTTTGCTAGAGATTTTTAGATGTTACAATGTCACCCTGCCACACTTGTGGCAATGTAAAGCTTGTCAAAAAAAATTAAGGGTAGGGAAAGAGAGGACCAATCACTTCAGTGGTGGGATTCAATTTTTTTACTACCGGTTCTGTGGGCGTGGCTTGGTGGGCATGGCAGGGGAAGGATACTATAAAATGTCCATTCCCTCCCACTCCAGGGAAAGGTTACTGCAAAATCCCCATTTCCTCCTGATCAGCTGGGACTCGGGAGGCAGCGAATAGATGGGGGTGGGGCCAGTCATAACAACAACAACAACAACAATAATAATAATAATAAAATAACAACAACAACAACAACAACAACAACAACAACAACAACAGAGTTGGAAGGGACCTTGGAGGTCTTCTAGTCCAACCCCCTGCTTAGGCAGGAAATCCTACACCACTTCAGACAAATGGTTATCCAACATCTTCTTAAAAACTTCCAGTGTTGGAGCATTCACAACTTCTGGAGGCAAGCTGTTCCACTGATTAATTGTTCTAACTGTCAGGAAATTTCTCCTTAGTTCTAAGTTGCTTCTCTCCTTGTTTAGTTTCCACCCATTGCTTCTTGTTCTACCCTCAGGTGCTTTGGAGAATAGCTTGACTCCCTCTTCTCTGTGGCAGCCCCTGAGATATTGGAACACTGCTATCATGTCACCCCTAGTCCTTCTTTTCATTAAACTAGACATACCCAATTCCACCAACCGTTCTTCATATGTTTTAGCCTCCAGTCCCCTAATCATCTTTGTTGCTCTTCTCTGCACTCTTTCTAGAGTCTCAACATCCTTTTTACATCGTGGCGACCAAAACTGAATGCAGTATTCCAAGTGTGGCCTTACCAAGGCATTACAAAGTGGTATTAACACTTCACGTGATCTTGATTATATCCCTCTGTTAATGCAGCCTAGAACTGTGTTGGCTTTTTTGGCAGCTGCTGCACACTGCTGGCTCATATTTAAATGGTTGTCCACTAGGACTCCAAGAGGTGGTATTTACTGGTTCTCCGAACTACTCAAAATTTCCACTACTGGTTCTCCAGAACTGGTCAGAACCTGCTGAAACCCACCTCTGAATCACTTCCCCTCACTCTTCCAGAATTTAATGTGTGAGGACAACTCCAGTTGCCTTCCTTATTGCAGAATAGGATTGTGGAGCTAGTACAAAGTGTGGCCAACTTACATTTTGGTTCTCTCATTGGTTGGAGGAAAGCATTGTTGTGGCCTTTGTCTAGAGATTAAATTCTATATGATGGCCTGTACATAACCAAATTCAAATACACATAACAGGTGCAAATTACAATGGCAATCATAAATCTACTTTTTCAGTGCTGTTATAATTTTCAACAGTCATTAAACAGAGCAGTCATTAACCAAGATAATCCTACATATTTGTTATTTTTAATCCATGCTATTTAAATGCCAGCAGAGTTTCATACAGATACAGTCTCCCTTTGTTGGCAGTATATAGATGCTGTTACATTTTTTAGACGTGGAAAAATATTTTGTAGGGTTATAGATGGCGTTAAACTAATTAATGGAAATCAATATTATATTCCTGAGAAATCTATTCTACCTAATTGCTAATTCTTGATAGGACATTGCAGATTCCTTAAGCATCCAGGCCCAGTTATATTAGGAGGATCCAAGAACAATAGAAAATCAGTACACGATGTTTTATTTTCATGTTGTACAGTGGGGAATTTCAGTATCTATTTTCAGTATCAAAGCCCAATCCTGAAATAAGAAATAAACTACCAGAATGTATTTGGGGCAGCTATAATAAATAAAACAGTGGGCTGTTTCTATACCAAACCAATAACATATATTGCAAAGTACCCCGTTCTTTTGTCACTCAAGCAAGTTAAGTTAATTGTTCCAAATTGGAAAGAGTGAAATGGCCTAACAATGAACATTTAAAAAAATATTCTGCTGCCTAATTTAATAAGGATTAAAATCCACTTTATATTTAAGATAAACTCTGGGTATGAGCCAGCATTGGGAAGTATGTTAAATTTAAATCTGTCTCATTTTGTAATATGAATTTGATGCATCAATATGCCCTTTCCTCAAAGGATTATTCTATACCTGAATATTGTTTATACAATGGCTATTGGCTTCTTTATCAGTGTGATAATCCTCCCTTACAACTAGTATGGTTCATTTCCTTAGTTGCTTCTTACATGCCACATTCCAGTTGTAAAAAAAAAGAAAGGAACTCCCTTTAACTCCCTTTAACTACATCTAGTAATAAGACTTCCTTATAACACTTGTCTGGTCATGTCACTGGAAAATAAAATTTAAGATGAAATTGGAATAAAATACGATTTAAAATGAAACTGGAATAAAATGCAATAATTTAATATATAGATAAATAAAATATGAGAAAATTATATTTCGGTATCACCCCTACAATCAACCCCAATCAGTCCCACATATGCCAATCTCAATTGAACCGTTTTGCTGTGTTAAATGTTATTTTCAGATTCTGGCCACACATAAGGTAAGTTGTTTTGATATAGGGATCCCAATGGTTCATTTGTTTGATATATAGACCAAAGTACCTGTCTCTCACTCTCTTATACAGGCAACAATCAAATAGGATGTGAGCCAGATCTTCTACCTCTGCAGCTCCGCAAATGCAGAGATGTCCATTGTAGGGTATAGAATGGAATCTCCCATATCTGACCATAGCAATAGCAATAGCACTTAGACTTATATACCGCTTCATAGTGCTTTACAGCCCTCTCTAAGCGGTTTACAGAGTTCAGCATATTGCCCCCAACAATCTGGGTCCTCATTGACCATTGTGTCAAGCTGTTTGAATCTCCCTTCCATAAGGCTCTGAAGACCTGGCTGTTTCCCCAGGCATTTGGGCCATGAGGTTAGGTGACTTCCAATGGTGAAGGTGGGAGGCTGTTGTTTTAAGCAGGGTGTTATAGGTTATGTGCTGCTCTGGGGACTGTAATCTTTCAATATTATCCGGAGTCATTGCTATGAGATGAGTGGATCTATAAATCATGTAAATAAATAAATGTAAATAAATATTATGAGGTGCTCCTCCATGATGTACTGATATATGCTTCCCTTTTTCCAGGTGTGAAGAGATGCCAGTAGTTTTAAGTGCTGTAAGATGCCTGGAAAATAACAAATTTACTAGTCTTGACTGATTTTTCAAATATAGTGAGGCAGATAATATTAATCTATAGGGCGTCTTCATAAAGCTAGCCGTGTTGTTATTACAGGTTGCAGATAGAAGACTGGCAAATCTGCCATTGCATTCCAAACACATCTTGAGGATGCCAGTAGGCAGAAATTAATTGTAAGGAAATACCACTGCCCCAAAAGCAAACTGCACGGTTTTGAGGCATCCCTAGATTCTTTCCCCTGGCTTGGTTTTCTAAGGCTGATTATTACTGTTACGTACGGAGGTACAAAGTAAATTGCATAGCCGCTACTGATTGGCCAAAATAGTGGCGGCAAATTTGAATGCTTGTCACTGGCTAGCTAAGTTGCAGGGAACCCCATAAAAGCGGCTCCCCTACGGCTTACAGCCAGTTCCTGTTTTCAGCCCCATTGAGAATAAACTGCTGAATTAAGAGCCGACTTGTCTCTCCTTTTTCCCGCGCACAATCTAACAATTACCTATAAAACTCTCCATAACATAGGACCAGGTTGAAGGAGTGTCTATCTCTGCTTGTTTCTACTTGCCAGCAGAGTTGTCATGCTCCACATCTCTTCTATTAAATAGTGTCATCTATGGGGACACAGAGTGTGCCTTTTTTTCTTACGCACTTGGCCTTTGAAATCAGTACAGCTCCTACTCTTTTGGTGTTCCATTGAGCGTTAAAGAACTGGTTTTTGTCCCAGGCCTTGAGTGAGCTGGATGGAGTTCTATGTTCTGTGTGCCTATTATTTTTATTTTTCTCTACATCGGGGTTTCAAACAGGCAGCCCATGGGTCGGATGCATCACGCGCGGGCCATGCCCACCCCAGTTCCATGAATGTCACAAAACATCATGTGATGGCAACGTGAAGCTGCGAGTTCGACACCCATGTTCTATATACTCTGATTGAATCCCATCTTGTTTTGGTTTGTATTGATTTTTATGGTATTGTATTGTGAGCTGCTCAGAGGTAGTTGGAATAGGATGTATGTAAATAAAGAAATAAATTAAAAACTACAAGCTTCTGAAGCATCTTCCATCTAAATGGAAAAGGCATCAATCTCATATGGATATAATTCCTACAAACATTTAAAAAACCATTTTAGATTTGAGTAAACTAAAATCCTTGTTCCTGTTAAAAGAGATTGAATAATATTATTCGTGTTATCCATTTATTGTTTGTTTATTGTCCCAATATTAACGTTTGTTCCATTCTTGAAAATCGCATGTGACACTCATTATTTTTTTTAAGATTACAATGACTATTGTAGTTTTATTCCTGTATGTGTCTTTCTATATCAATATGCATATTTAAGTAGCAAAATTGATTCATTGACCAAGACTCATGTCATCAGCATTCTTCTCTTAATATTGCCAGGCATTTATCTCTGGAAACCTGTAAGCAGATATGATAGCAATAATTGTCCTGTACCTAGTGATACAGAAAGGCATACTATCTCTGCACTGGAGATTATAATTATCAAACCACATAGCAAAAGCCATTTATTTAAATATTTTTATGCATTGCCTTTCACGGGGAAAGCTCCCTCAAGACAGGTTAGGAAATACATGTGTGACTCTTCTAAATACTTATAATGAAAGGGCTCAACAAATATTGTTACTGTAATCCGGGAATATGGAGTGCTGCAGATCTGGCAACCGATCTGGCAACAAGTAAGGCCTCTGTTCTCTGTTATTTATTACATGTTGTGCTGAATCCAATGCAGAAGTTGTTATGGCAGTGTAAATTCATATGAAGTAATAGTGGTGAGTTTTTGTGTATAAAGAAGGACATTAAACAAAGAGTAATTTCTGTTTTCACATGTAGTTTGTGTTAAATTATCAGTCAGTATATATGGCCTTTAAAACATTGCTTGTACAGGGAGCTTAGCAAGGAAGAAATATTACTATTCCTGACTAAATCCAAAGGGAATAAATTTGCTCTAGGCAAAAGGTCAAGATAACACCTTGCTGGTTCTGTTGACCTGAGTAATGCTAGACAGGGATACTTATTGTGAAATAGCATCATCAGTAACTTGTCTTTAGCAAAAAATAAATTGCTAAAGTGGAGGAGGAGTAATTCAAGGGCATTTCCAACGTCAGTGGCTCAGTAGCTCCTTTTTATCCCTAGGTTGGATCAGGTGTGCTAATGTATTCAGATAGATCAGTGGTTCTCAACCTTCCTAATGCCGCAACCCTTTAATACAGTTCCTCATGTTGTGGTGACCCACAACCATAAAATAATAAAATTATTAGGAAACTCAGGGGTGGGCTCTAACTTACCTCACTGCCGGTTTGCTTTCTCCTGTGCTGCGTGGCCGCACCTCGTGGGTGCTTTGCGCATGCATGCATGCGCAGTGCTGAATTTTTTTTTTTAGAAATTGCAAAAAAAAAAAGCCAAAAACAAGATGGCGACACATGCGCAGTGCCGGAAATTCAGCTTCTGCGCATGCTCAGAAGTTCCCATGGTACAGATTTTTTTTGCAGTAGTCTATTTGCATGTGGGAGCGGATAGAGGAGCGGTGTCTCGGTTCCTAAGACCATAGGAAATATGTGTTTTCCGATGGTCTTAGGCGACCCCTGTGAAAGGGTCATTCGACCCCCAAAGGGGTCGCGACCCACAGGTTGAGAACTGCTGAGCTAGATCATGGTTTACCAACTTTGGCAACTTTAAGACCTGTGGACTTCAAGTCCCAGAATTTCCCAACCAGCATGATTGGGCTTTGAAATTTCTGGAGTTGGAAGTCCATGTGTCTTAAAGTGCCAAGGTTGGTAAACCCTGAGATAGACTAATCTAGCCTTCTCCAATATATTGTCCACCATGTATGTTAGAATACAACTCCCATAAATCTTTCTCAAAGCTACACTTTTCCATATGGTGATGATGTTCGTCCATTGTGTTCAAAGAGGACCTTGACATCTATGAGAATCGGGGGGGATGTCAAGACTTGCGCGTGAATTTTTCATATAACTAATGTAGATATATGTAATGGAATTTGCCCTATTTCCTGCAAACAATTTCTCACACATGTACCCTGTTTCCCCGAAGACCTATCCTGAAAATAAGCCCTAGCATGTTTTTTACAAATGCACCTAATATAAGCCCTACCCCCAAAATAAGAGCCTGCGCAGCTGGCTGCCCATCCATTCCATCTGGTTGCTTGTGGTGCCGTGGCCATGAGGTGAAGTGGGGTGGAGGTGGAGCTGCTCTGCACCGGCTTACCTCAGGGCCCCCACAGCCAGGACATCCATGCCCCGACAACTGCCTCGTGGCAGCACCAGCAACCATGTGCTGCAAGGGCCCACATGGCCGCCAGCCCATTTCTTATGCTTTCTCGCGGCCACAATGAAGCAGGAGGCCGAGCGGTGTGTTGGTGCCACAGCCGCAAGGCAAGGCAGGTGTCAGGGCGTAGATGGCCTGGCTGCGGCGATCCTGAGGTAAGCTGGTGCAGGGCACGTGGGTTAGCTCCACCCCCACCTTGCAGCAGTGGCACTGACGCACCATGTGGCCTCCTGCCCCACCGCGAATAAGCAGAAGTTGGCCTCCCTTATATGGGGGAAAAAAAGACACTTCCCAAAAATAAGCCCTAGTGCTTATTTTGGGGCCTAAAAGAAAACCAGAGCCGGTCTTATTTTGGGGGAAATATGGGTACATTATATACAATAAGCAGTATATTTTTTAAACTCTATTTTTAATATGACAAAATGTGTTATTTCTTTTGTACTATTTCAGAGTTTTTCATTTAGTTTAACTTTCACTGAACACTTTTGGCTAAAAAATACTTTGTTTCTATGGTTGCAGCATCAGAAGAGAGGTTAGCTAGCCGTATGTCACAAAAACACGTTGCAGAAATACAAATGGTGAAGACTGTCAAAACACTTTTGCAAAATGTATTCTTATATATTTTAATGTTTTATTTTATAATATTGCAACAGATTTTGCAGGGGCGAAAGGAGGAGCTGCAGTAGTAATTCTGAAGTAATTAAGTGGATGCTCTATTAAAAGTATTAGCTTCCCATTTTCTATACTAGAATTACATTAACATTTTGCCTCCTCCAAGTATTGTATGGTAGAGTTGAAGAAAAAAAAACATACCTTCAGGCAGGTTAAAAAGTGGTTACAATAGGAATATCTCTTGCTATGATCTTTCCATATTTCTAAACAAATGTGAGCTAAATGGACATTATTTTAAAGTTGAAACTATTGCTGTCCCAAGGGGAAAAAAGATAAAATGGATATTGTGCATTTTTGCATAGTACCTTTTATTGTACAAAAATAAAGGGTGAATAAAAATTCATTTTTTCCTAACTAAAGAATATGGAGGTACATATATGTGGTCTTCATTCCCAATTCCAGGAACTAGTCAGTATCTTCCGTTTATGTATTGTTCAGCATAGTCCATACCAGGGGCGAGTTGCTTACTTACCGAGACCGGTGCGCTTCTCCGCGTTTCTCCATGCTTCGTGCATGCGCGCCCCCTCGTGCAATTTTGCTTCTGTGCATGCGCGGAAGCAAAATCTTGCCAAAATCTCATGAGGGGATGCACGCGCGAGAGAGATTTTGGCGCAATTTTGCTTCAGCGCATGCGCAGAAGCAAAATCTCACCAAAATCTCTCGCACGTGCGCGTCCCCTCGCAAGATTTCGGTGCGATTTTGCTTCCGCACATGTGCAGAAGCAAAATCGCCCAAAAATTCATAAAAAAGGATGGCGATGCGCGCGACTGCCTGGTGGAGATGGTACCGGAGCAGTCGCGCGCAAATTGTGTTATCGGCGGGTCCCTGCCGGAGCTACGCACTGGACCGCACCGGTAGGAACCCACCCCTGGTCCATACATTTTAAAGCATTACTATAATATGCAGAATGTACCTAAAACAAAACAATAAAACTTTCTGTGAAATATTTTTGAATATGCTGAAGAGACACAATGAGTTTTATTCAGGATTTCAGAATGCTTTGAGCCTTTGCCTGAACCCCTTCCTCCTGATGAATGATGTATTTATCTGAGATTTTAGCCATGCAGTTGGCTACAGCACCTCTGACTGCCATGGGTTTATTTGCTTTTTGTGTTTTAAGCCTACACAGACTTGTATTTAGAGAAAATCTCCCTGTTTCTAAGAAGTAAGCCCTAGATAAAATACTGATTCTATTGTGCCTCTTTTATAGGCAGGTAATTAGAAGTAAGCTCAGTCTTTTCATGTGCACATTCATAAACTATATTGGAGCTTGGATATTTATTTTTTTATAAAGGCAGGGGTCTAACAACCATTCTTTCAGTCTAGATAAATGTAGTTCTATGACAGCATATGATAAGCGTAAGATAAGCACAGTTGATAATATGCCTCCTTGAAGAGACAACCATAGTATAGTGCTTAACTAGTACATTAGTCTTACCCTCTTGGCACCATGGCTTGATTGAGGCAGAATAATAGGAGGGCAGCAAGATTTGCCACATAGGCAAACTTAGGTGTCAGGTTAAGTAGGACATGAAAATGGTGAAAGTGTTTGGTTTATTTAGCGTGCCAGTTGGAGACAGCTAATCTAAATGTTGTGTACTGACAGTTGAACATGGTTTCATCCAGGTCCAGCGTTTGAGCGGGAGAATACTCAAACGCTATTGGCTAATGCATCTGACAGCTCCCTATAAAAGGGCTAGCTGTCAGACTGCAAGTTGCTGGTTGTACAGAGAGTTGCCAATAAACAGTTGTTCAGAAGTCTGTCTCCTGAGTCGTGATTCCCACAACTTAACAGTGGCGATAAAGGTTTTGGGAGTTGGAGAACGAAGACGATCGAACCATCGCAACCAGCCAGGCGGCATTCGGAAGACACTGCAGAAAACATGCCAAGCATGTCTGCCTTCCATCCGCCAGTGCCATTCAACCTGGTGAAAGAAAAGTGGGAGACATATATGACGCAGTTTGACTGCTTCTTAGAAGCTAATGATCTGTTGGGTCTGGCAGACAATTCGAAAAAGAGCTCTTTTTCTAAGACACTGCTGCCACGATGTGTTTGACACAGTGGAGGCCCTGTCAGACCCAACCCCAGTACAGTCCATACCGTGGCAGGTCCTGCAAGCGACCCTCAAAACCCACTATGCTCCCACTCCGTCAAAAGTCATCTGGCGCTATGAATTCAGGCAACGGATGCAGCTCGAGGGCGAATCCATCAGTCAATACATCGCTGCCCTGAGTCGTGATTCCCACAACTTAACACTAAAGTTTCCACTTTTTGACAGATATGCATGTATTCTTTTATTTTATTTGTTTTATGAAGCTTGTTAAGGCCACCTGACTTAACATATTTATTCTGTTATTCTGTCTTCAAAAAGTCTCTGAATGGCTTACAAATATACATTAAAACGCAGTTAAAGTCGTAACAAGAAAGAACTACCCAGACTAAAAAACACAATAAGAATTCTACAAGCACTCTAAACATAGAGAATGTAAGAGACTTGTGGCCTGCTTGCAGAGTGAGAGCCATAAATATTTCCAGGAGGGATGTTAATCCAGAGGACAGGGGCTATGGCAGAGAAGGCTGCTTCCTCGGTCCCATAAGATAATATTTAATTGTGGAATCCCAGAGCATAACCTCTGTGTCTGAAGGTACCACCCAGGAAGAAATAACTGGAGAGAGGCAGTCTCTAAGATAACCAGGCCTTATGTCATGAAAGGATTTATAAGTGACAATCAGCACTCTGAATTGCACCTGTAAGCTGATTGGCAACCAATGCAACATCTATAGCAGTGATGACACACATGGGCATAACAAGAAGTACTTGTTACCACCCAAGCTATCACATTCTTAACAAGCTGTAGCTTCCACAGGGACTTCAAGAACAAGTCCCATATGGAACATATTGCAATAGTCCAATTCTGAGGTGACCAGGTGTGAATTATTGTCTGTAGAGTCTCCCAGTTGAGAAAAGGGCACAACTGGCATGATGAACCTATCCAAAGGTCCTCCTGGGTGCAGTTGCCACCTGGTCTTCTACAGTAGCTGCAAATCTAAGAGGGCCAGTCTTGAATGGGGAAGTAAAACTGTCCCCAACTTATGAAACAATTCTGTCTGGTCAGAATTGAGCTGAAATCTGTTCTTCTCCAACTGGACCTAAATAACATCTAGATGTTGGGTCGGTACATTGACAGATTCTGCAACCCGAGGGTTGAGATATGCAACTTGGTTTCATTGGCATAGTGGAGATACAGGAACCTAAAATGATGGATGGCCTCAACCATCAGTTTCATATAGATGTTGAACAAGTGTGTTGAGCCCTAAGGCACCCCACAAGGGAAGGGACCAATGGGCTTGAACTTTTCTCTTTGTCAGCAATCATTGAGACTAATCTCTGAGGAAGGAGGTGAACCAGTGCAGCACAATGCTCCCAACTGCAGTTCAGAACTGGAACTGGAACTCAACAGGGTGCATCAGATGCCTGGGGCAGGCCACTCAAACAAGCCTTGTACTTATACTTTAGCAGCAGTGCTGCCTTATATTACTCCTAGAGCTGGTGTAAGGAATTTTCTTGTACTTTGTTCAATGCAGGAAAACATTTTTAAAGTATCACACTTTTGTAGATGTCCACCATTTAGATCACAGTAATACACATTTAAAAAGTTATGATTCAGATATTCTCACCAATCTACTGTGAATCACCTACTGTAGTAGGCTTCCCTTAACATACGTAGACCCACATGTATCTGAGCTGGGAGTGAGAGTGAAGGGCTTGACAAGCTGGCCTAATTTCTCCAAGGCAAGGAAGGATGCTAAATCTCTGTGTTGTATTCAAGCCCAATATTTCACTTGGCTCAGCTTGGTTTTCCTTCCTAACAAATAACTTCATTGTCTATTTGGCATTGCTCCTCTTGCACTATTTGCCCTAAAACATCTCAGTTCTCTTGCTTGTTGAGGCTTGCTGGCCCTCTTTACTTACCCATCTTGACATTCCAGTTCCCACCCCCATGCCCTGCCCCAAAGGTGGCACGTAACCACCTGTTCTGTTTTGCTCTGTTCCTCTCGTAAGAAAGAAAAGCCCAGAAACCAACAAGGAGTTGTCTAAACTTGCTCTTAGCTGACTAGTTCCTATGTAAAGTCCCAAGTTATAGTAATGGGGTGGAGAATTGGCACATGGTATCTAAATTTAGAAAGAATATCCAGCTCAGGTGTGTCTCTGTTTATATTATACGGTACTAGAAATCGAAATACTTCTTACTTCCTTTTGAATAAATATGCTGGGTTTATCCCATTCAGATCTTTGAAAATTTATAAGAAAGGGGGGTGGTTTTTTTGGTCAAATTTCTTCAAAATTGCTTATATTAGAACTTACTCCTGCTCTTATTTTTGTATTTGTGTAAGAATTTGTATTTTATCTTCAACTTTGAATTCTCTCCAAACTGTGTCCTAAAAGTTTTATAAATTTAAAATATACTTATTTGTAGGTAATGAGTTCTGCTAGTTAGGACAGTATTGCTTACACTATGTAAAAGACAACCATCTCCTCAGGAAAGACAAACACAAAAACAAACAGATGTGAATGTGGTGTAGAATTCCCCTGCCAACTGTTCATTCATACATAAAATTAAAAAATGTTATCCATATATTTTTGATACTTGGGGGAATCTTCATGGATTGGCAGGAAGGAAAGGAGTTGAATCCAGAACTGACTGAGATAACTGGGGATTATGGGAATTGCTTCTTGAAATGCTTTGGCAGTCTAAAAAAATGCAACATTGATTTAAACAATCAAAATCCATTCCTACTTTCAATAATGGCTACAATGAGGAAGGCAAAAATTACAATAAGATTAGCCTCTGGTCAATTGTGAACAAGTTATTTATGAAAATAATCCACCAACAGCTTCAGAAAAGTCAAGTATAATAAGCACAAAGTCTGGAAGAAGATATTGTGACCAAATTATGACAACAATTATGACAATTAGGCATGGAAAGATGCTCATCACTGTGTTGTTAATTTTGCAGCAATTTGCATTCAGCACATTCACTGGCCATTGCTATGGAAGGCACTCACTGCTGAAGCCCTGCCTGCTAAAATAGTATGCTTCCTACAGCAGGTATATGAGGGATTTTGTTAATAGCGAAATATCCAAAGACTTTTCTGTATGCAGTGGTCTGAGGCCAGGTTGTGTTGCATCTCCATTGCTGTGCAACATTGTGATCAATACGGTCATGCAGAAAGGTTTTGCTAATCAGTGTGGTGTCAAATATGAACAAGATGAATTAATCAGAGATATAAGTCTGATTTTTGCAGACAGTGAAATTCTTCTTGACATAAAAATGCTGCTTATTCGTGTAGCTTAACTATCAGTACCAAGATATTCACAACTGATGGCTCCTGGACTACCATCCACTTTGATGAAACTCACCTTGAGCAAATTGAACAATTTGCCTGAGTTTGCCTGAATTGTCCAGTAATAGAAATGAGTGGCCAAAGCAAATGTCGATAGTCAAATTAACCAGACTGCCTGAGTCTTCAGGCTATTGACATGGTGTCTCTAGAGAAAAAGCAGCATAAGCATTGTAAGTAAAATGTGTATCTATCAGTCATTAATATTGCTGGAAGTGATATATGGTGTTGCAGTTTGGATCTTACTTAAAAATGGTTTGAAAAGGGTTAACGTTTTCTAAATACATTGCTTAACTACTATTAAATATTAGGGATTTGAATTTATGGCAATAAAAAATCTTATAAAATGTAACAATTAAAAAATGGTGCTGCAGCCAACCTGTTGTGATTGCTAATGAAATTCAGAGATGTTCCATGCCGTGATTGGGCACATATGCTGCACAGTCCTGTGCTGTCCTTATCACTTGCTCTGGAATTCACACTCCATGAGCTGGAAACTATGGCGACCAACTCTAATAAAACTTGGCTGAAACATGTGGAAGATCTAAAAGTAGACTCAACCGAAAGAAATGAAACAACTGGTTCATATCTAACAAAAATGAGGGAATGTGCTCCTTGATATCAACCGATCCATAGTCATTACTACAGATATTCTGCAGGATAAGTACTTTAAGTTCACAGTCAAGTCCAGTATCTTGGGAAGGCATACAATATTTAATTTAATTTAATTTTAATTTTATTGTTCTTATAAAGCCGCCCAATCCCGTAGGACTCATGGCGGCGTACAACAGAAAGAAGAACAATCAATAAAAATACAATAATACAATACAATACAATAAAACCATTTTAAAAAAATACAAAAGTTAAAACCAGTCATCCCTGGGGCATTAAGATCTATTTCACCCTGCCTGCAGGAAGAGCCATGTCTTAATGGCTTTTCGGAAGGCCAGCAAGGTGGGAATAGTTCGGATCTCTGGGGGTAGTTGGTTCCAGAGAGCGGGGGCCCCCACAGAGAAGGCTCTCCCCCTAGGGCCCGCCAACCGACATTGTTTGGTTGAAGGGACCTGGAGGAGACTGACTCTGTGGGACCTAACTGGTCGTAGGGATGTATGAGGTAGGATGCGGTCCCGGAGATAACCTGGTCCTAAGCCATGTAGGGCTTTAAAGATGATAATCAACACCTTGAATTGCACCTGGAGACCAATGGGCAACCAATGCAGCTGGCGGAGAATGGGTGTTAGGTGGGTGTATCTGGAGACACCCACCACAGCTCGCGCAGCCACATTTTGCACCAGTTGCAGTCTCCGGATACTTTTCAAGGGTAGCCCCATGTAGAGCACGTTACAGTAGTCCAAACGAGAGGTGACAAGGGCATGAGTGACCGTGAGTAAAGCCTCCTTCTCCAAATATATTATTTCTTTCTGAGCTTTGGGTAGATTCTGGTTTTTTTAATTATTCATGTTAAGGCTAATTTAGGGTTTATACTACTTTCTCTTCCACTGTGGTCAGAGTTCAAAACTACATGGTTTCATGTGCCTTCATGTTTCCCATTTTATCTTAAATGTGGAAGATCCAAACGTCAGTCACAGAACACTGATCTTGCCTATTCACAGAATTACAAAGGTAATTGGGGAAAAAACCAGAAGTAGGAATTAAAATAACTCCATGTCCTTGGGGATTCCAGTCAATCAGAATCAACAATATTCAAAACTCCATCCTAGGTGTTTTTTTCCCCCTTATCATTTATGCCACAACATATTGGGTAACAATATATTGAGCATAGCTCTCAGATGGATTGCTATATATGAATAGAAAGATGGATTTCTTGCTCATAGCTATAAATTCTGGAGATTACAATTTCCACCTCGATAGGACTCGTTATCCTCCCAAAATGATACACATGACTGAATTAATAGATAGTACCTGCGGAAGGAGGTGGAATTCTGGGGAGAGCATTGCATCTGGATTCTACAAATCTTATGAACAGGACTGTGGAAAATATCGCTAACAAGGTATTCCTTCTGTCCCTTTTGCAAGTGTGGGAATAACATATTAAGAAATGACAAGGGATGCCACTTATTATTTTTCTGCCACTTTTTCTCTATCCTCTTAATTTTGATGGGATTCACATTCTTAATTCCTTTATTTATTTATTTATTTATGCAGACACTTACATATCACCCACTCCATAGTTTATCTAGGCAGTTTGCAATCAGAAAAAAATGATATTCAATAGATAAAACCAACCACAACCCATTATGGCCCTTTATGTTGTTATTCATCTAAATGGGGTCCTCTTTACCACCGGCCTTGCTTTCTTAATATTATCAGGCTAACAGCCATCCTGATCTGGAGGTAGAGCAGTTTGTAAAACATTTTGTTTAACAAAAGCCTTAAAGAAGCAAAGGCAAGCATTTCAGATGGTACTCTTGAAACTGTGAACGCTATGATGTCTTACATTAATGACCATTGTACTGTACTTATATTATTCTAAGGGCTGTTTGTTCCACTGCTTGTGGAATTCTTTTTGTACAATCCCCCACTGGGAGGGGAGAGTGGGAGATTTGACATTGCATAAAAACAAAATCATGTCCTTGCTTTGTATCCAATCAGTTCAATCAGAAAGATATTTTCAGGCAGCTTATATATATATAAGAGAGCCCGCCCTCCTACGCCAAAAGATATTTATGACACAGTTCCGAAGTTACACTGGATGGGTATTACCTCCTCCCCCGATCACATGAGTGTATTTTGGGCCATTTGCAGCATCCTGTGGTTACATGACTGCGATTTACAATGTTTTTGCCAAAAACTGGTGTTCCGGCAATCACCATAAGAAAAAAAGGTCATAAAAACGAGTCTGGTCACATGATGACCTGCTTTAAAACCACCAGGACTTAACTTTTAATTGCCAGGCTTGAGAACTACCTGGTGCACTTCAAATGTTGCTACACTGCAATTGAAATTAGGATTGTTATAGTTTGGCACAATACAGGGATGGATTCCTAATTTTTTTACTACCACTCTGTGGGCGTGGCTTATTTTGTGGGTGTGGCTTGTCAGCCATGTGACTGGGTGGGCATGGCTTACCAGTCATATATTAGTTATTTCAGAGAGATGTTACTACTATTTTTGCTATTTTATAGCTTACATGAAAAGCTTTGTATACAAAGTGTGTGTTACACCATGGCAACACAGCAACCTTTATATGCAGAAAATGCTATAGTTAAAAGACAAACAAGTCTCATACAGCATTTTTTGTTTCAGTCATGGATTCCTTAGACGAAAATATTGAGGACTGTTAAAAGAACAGTATCTTTTAACAGTCCTCAATGTTTTCATCTAAAGAATAAGAGTATAAAATTGTATAAAATTAACAGTATAAAAGGTTAAGCTTTCGGAAAACGCCCACTTTGGGAAGCTTTAGGCAAAAATGAAAGAAAAGTGTCAAATGCGAGCTTCTTATTATTTTCAAGCGAAGGGACGGGGAAAGACTTAATTGTCAGGTTAAGCCATCCTCCCCTGCTTGGACTCACTGTGGGGTAGGAAGGCAGCGCATGCGCAGTGCCGGAAGCTCGGCTTCTGGGCATGCGCAGAAGAAATTTTTTAAAAAAATTAATTTAAAAAAATGGCGGCGCCCAGGCACTGGCAACCAACCGCACCGGTACTGTGACATCATCAGCGGGCTGCTACCGGTGCTATAGAGTGGACCGCACTGGTAGGAACCCACCACTGGCACAATAGGAATTGTAATCCAGCACTTGGAGAACATTAGGTTGGAGAAAATGGTTGGAGAAAGTGGTAAGGAAATGGATGAAATTATCATCATCATCATTATCTTGCATGCTGCCTGACTAATATACCTATGTTACTGCTTTCTCTTAAAATATTTAATTATTGAATTAACTCATGCTCTTAATCTGCACTGTATAATGAATCATAAACTAATTTAATGAGTTCAGTTTGCACAACACAGCAAACAAAACAAAACAAAACAAAAAATCTTCTAAACATTGATAGGGTAAGACAAGTGAAATTTAGGTGTGCAAAGGCAGCTGCTAAATCTTTAACCAAGCCTGTAATACAAACTCAACTGGTGTATATTCAATAAGGCAAGAATGGAGGGATTTCTATCCTGCGAATATATCTTGCACTGAACCTCAGACTAAATAGAATATATTAATTGTTTAATAATTATTCATACATTTGGACACTGTGCTGTGTTTAGCATATTTCCCATTTAGATGCTTTCTAGGTGTGTTCAACCTCACCTGCCAGCCTAATTACATTGGCCATACTGAAGTGTCTGATACTGTATTGTGGGAGTTGTTGCAACACATCTTGGAAGTTCCATTATCCTGGTAAATAATGCTACTACTATCAAGACAGTTATATTCTAGATATAACTGTCCAATTCTGATGAGAGATAGCAATTGGTATAATTGTGTGGACTAATAAAATAAAGGTGTCTTGTGTATAAAGTTGCCAGTTACTTTTCAAAACACTTCCTATGTGTCACATTCTGTATCTTTGAAATAATCTGACATGCTCAGTGTTTATTCACTTCTCTTTCAATATTATAGCTATATCTGTCTTCCTCAACCTAACGTTCTCTAGATATGTTGGACTACTACTCCCATCATAGAGGAGGATATGATGGAGTTATGGTCACAGCTTATTTGATGTTACTGGCTTAGAGATATTTGATTTCATTCTCAGCCTAAAGTTCCCTGAAATCATTATTAGTGTCATGAATCCCAGCTAGCATGAACAATGAACGGTAATGATATCTGCGGATCTGAGATTGGGTAAGTTCAAAGTTTGTTCATAAAGTTAAATATTGGCTATTATCCATAACAGTTAAATAGAAATTCTATGTTCAGAGGGAAGCACTTTTCTGGCAGCTTTATGGTGAACAGTATTATAAAAATATCCTTTTTTTTCTTTTAAGAAGGTATAATCTAACTAACTGATGACAGAAACAGAGTGCTATAGGTATCTTTAACTAAAGTCAAACAATTGTTATAATTGCTTCAATTTCTGTAGGTTTTCTTCCTGTTAAAAATTAGGAACACAGAAAGATATTGGTAGTCCTCTACTTTCAACCGCAATTGAGACCAGAATTTCCATTGCCAAACAAAGTGAGTTGCACCTAATTTTATGACCTTCTTTGGCACAGCTATTAAGCAAATCACTGCAGCTGTTAAGTCAATCCCATGGTCATTAAGTGAATCCAGTTTTCCCTATTGACTTCGCTTGTTGGAAGCCAATTGGGAAGGTTACAAATGACAACCATCTGAACCTGGGATGCTGCAACCTTCATAAATACATGAAGGTATTTATTTATGAAGGTATCCGCTCTTAGCGATAATAGATGAGTCTCGGCCTACCGGCACAGTGCGTCCACCTCTTTCATGAGCGGCTTCGAGCGAGTCTCCCCCTGACGATTCACGTGAGCCTTTGTGGCAACATTGTCCATCAGGAGAAGGACATGGTGACTCTGCAACCGCCCTTGGAATGATTTGAGGGCCAAACGGGCCACCCTGAGCTCCAGTCAATTTATGTTGTGCTGGAGCTCTTGAGGAGTCCACCCGCCTTGAGCGACCCTGGAACCGAAGTGGGGCCCCCAGCCGAAGAGGCTTGCATTGGAAGTTACCGGCAGTCTTACTGGGTCCCTGAAACAACAGCCCTTCGTGATGGCCCACGACATCCACCAACAGAAGGACAGCAGCACCTCCAGTGGAATCCGAATCCTGGTGAGCGATGAACTATGACCAGCCCACTGATGGGGCAGCAGGAGCCACTGGAGAGGTCTGGTTTAGTCAGGCCCAAGGGACGATGTCTAGGCATCAATTTTTCCAGTAGTTGCGACAGGAGCACAATCGGAGCCACCCTGTCCGCTCGCATCCTCTACCAAGGACCTGATGCTGTCCTGTCACTCCTGAGAAAGAAAAACCAGACCTGAGACCGTGTCTATCAGGGCCCCTAAGTGGACCAGCCTCGTGGTAGGTACCAGGTGGCACTTGGACAGGTTTACAGAACCTGGTCCCTTAGGACATGAATCATAGTGGCCAGATCCAGCGGCGGTTGCACTCTTACTGGTGCTGGTGCGCTGTGCGCGCATCTCCACGCTTCGGGTGCTCGCGCGCTTGCTTCGGGCGCGCACCTCCTCACGCAATTTTGCTTCTGCGCATGCACAAAAGCAAAATCACGCTGAAATCTCGTAAGGGGACGCGCACGCGAGAGAGATTTTGGTGCAATTTTGCTTTTGCGCATGTGCAGAAGCAAAATCTCACCAAAATCTCTCTCGCGCGCGCAACCGCTTGCGAGATTTTGGTGTGATTTTGCTTCCACGCATGCGTAGAAGCAAAATTGGCCCAAAATTCACGGAAAAAATGGCAACGCGCGCGATGGACCGGCAGAGAGGGCTCTGGAGCGGTTGCGCAATCGGCCGCTCCCTACCTGAGCTGCGTATTGGGCTGCTCCGGCTGGAACCCACCTCTGGCCAGATCTCTCTCTGCCAGCTGCCGGGAGGATGCCTGGATAAGCAGGTCGTCCAAGTAACATTGAATCCTTATGGGAATCAACTTGAGTGAAGCTGCTAGCGCTGCCATGATCTTAGTAAAGGTCCTCAGGGTGAAGCCAGACTGAAGGGAAGCACCATATATTGATAATGGCACCCATCATAGCAGAACCTAAGGTAACATCCGTGACTTGGGCAAATGGGGACATGGAGGTAGGCCTCCGTGAGGTCTACAGAAGTCAAGAAATCTCCGTCCCGGATACCTGCTAAGATGGAATGAAGGGAGTGCATCTTAAACCTTCTGTAAACCAGATGTTGATTTAGTCCCTTGAGGTTCAAAATTGCCCTCCCAAGGCTTTCGGCACTAGAAACAAAATTGAATAGAAGCCTTGTCCCCACTGCTCCGGTGGTACCAGCTGAATTGCACAAATGTCCAGAAAATGCTGGATTGCCAATTCCATGAGCCCCCGAAGGACCGGATCTCCGGAAATGGGGCAGCGGAGAAAAAACTTTGGAGGAGGAGAGAGAAATTCCAGGGAGAGCCCCAATCTAATGGTCTCCCTGACCCAGGCATCAGCAGTCGTATCCTCCCAGCGAGCCACAAACAGGCCTAGCCTCCCCCCCGATAGGAGGGTCAGACTCCAAGTTACTTGTGTCGGCGGAAATACTTGTTGCTGCTACCTCGGCCCTGGCACCTGTTCTGCGGCTGCTGCCTGCCTCTGCTGCTAAAGGCCGGTCGGTCTGGCTGAAACTCAGACCTGTGTTGGAAGGGCCTATATTGACAGGGGAAGCTCCCCCTAGCTCCCCCTTGCCTGGAGGAGGGCTGCCTGAAATAGGGTGAGGAACGGAAGGTAGGCCGTCTGCTCTGGGAAGGAAGGATCTTTCTTTTGTCCCTGGTTTCTACAAGGAAAGGGTCCAGGGATTGGCCAAAAAGGTGGCAGCCCCGATCAGCCGCTTCATCACTCTTCATCGCTCATGCCCTCCTGGAGCCTGAAGAAGCCGTCAGAGCTCGTCATAGCAGCCGACAACAATCAGCTGGCCAGCAGGCGTCGTGGAGCGCATGTGCCACACACGGGCTGTTCCCTGATCATGGCTTGGGATGAGTGACATCGGGAGGGGGGGGTGGAGTTGCAGGGTGGGGTGTGTAAAACAGTTAAAAAAGTGGCGGGAGCACTGGGTGGTTGCTGCAGACAACAATTCATTCTGTTTGTGTGATTGTTAGTACGTGCCGGAAGAGTTGGATTAAAGGCTTCATTAAACTACACAAGTGTGCGAGCTTCCTTTCCACGATCTTCTGGAACCTGACAAAAGGTTTCTCCTCTCGAAGGGGCCGGAGGATAGTTTCCACTGGTTCTTGGCATCCATGCGCCAGTGACGGAGCCACAACAACCGGCGAGCCATCACAGAAGAAGCTACAGCCCAGGCCAAGAACTTGGCGGCAGCCAAGGAAGCATCTGCAATGTACTCCGCCGCTGCAATAATCTTGGACAGATCCTGGTAAATCCTGAGGTCCTCCAGGGGAACCCGATCCTGTAGCTGACGGAGCCACCGCACAGACACCCTTGTAAAAAAGGATGCCACAGTGGCAGAACGAATGGCCCAGGAGTCGACTTGATGAGCCCTGTGAAGAGCGATTTCCTCCCGTCTCTCATCTGCCTTCATCGTGTCGTCCGCATCAGGTGGCAGCACCGATGTTGAGGTCAAGGCAGCTACAGGCGCATCCACCTGCAGGACCTGGATCAGCTGGGCAAGCTCGGGGTCCACTCCAAAGAGAGTATTCTCAGGGCCGCTGGGTCACTGTGCGCTGGCGGACGAGGTCCACTGGCGTCTAATGACATTCCATAAACATTCCGGGGATCGGAATGGAGTCAGATTCCACCGCCTGTTCAAAGAAAAGAAAATCCTCCTGCTCCCCAGCATCTTGGGGCTGCAGTAGGTTATTAGAATCCGACCCGAGCAGTAGCCTGAGCCTTGGCCAGGAGCTGCTTAAATAGGGCAGGATTAAATAAGCCCTTAAAGAGTGGTTTATCTGGGGGTTCCAGTTCCAGATCTGAAAAATCGTCCTCCCCCACAGCTCATTCTCCGAAAGGGAAATTTGGCTCACATCTGAATGATCTGAGGCGTAGGCCTCCTGATAAGCAGGAAACTCCTCTGCTTGCCCCAACTGGCCCCTATACACTTCCGGAAGTGCTGAAGCAGCCGGAAGATGGGGGCTCTGTTGCAACTCTTCTGCAATACCCTCCCGAATGGCTGCTGAAAGCCAAGCTTTTAAAAAGGGAGGGATGTCCTGCTCCTGCATTCCCTCCTGGCAGAGCTCCACCAAGGTAGGGGTAAAGGTAGCTGAAGAAGGAGCACGAAGACTGCTTCCGGAAGCAGAAGAAACCTGCAGAGGAATGGCAGTGGGAACCTCCAATGACCCAGACGCGGGCAGCGCCCTCTGAAAAACAGGCTCCACTTCCGCAAACAGTACAGGCTGAGGGGAAAGAAGCACCGGAGGAGGGTCCAGACAGAGCCCAGCCGAACTGAGCCATCCAGAAACCTCCTCAGCCACCGGCTGTAGGTCCAGACGATGCCCCACTGAAGTGTGCCTCCCAGAGGCCTCCCCGGCCCTGGCAAATTCCTTCTCCAAGGCCTTCTGCCGCTTGTGAGCCGCCTTCTGTTCTGTTCTGGAAGACTTCCGATGGTCAGGAGCCGTGACCTTAAGTTTGTCTGCAGCCACCAGGATGGCAGATCATGGATGACCTTAGCTGGGGCCCTGACTGCCTTATCGGAGGTGGAGGGGCACCAAGCCCCTTTATGATGTGATGCACATGCTGCCTCCCTTTCCATCCTGAGCAAGAGCGTGAAAAATCAGGCAGACGCGCTCAGTAGCTCTGCTGCCGGCACAGCATTGTGAATTCCCCAAAGGGAAGAGAATGGCCCACCGTAGTACAGCTGGAACCTGGGCCCGATCCCACAGACAAAAGGCCAAAGGGATCAAATGGCAAGCAGAAGAACTGCAAGCCTGCACACTCACGCTGGCCTTGCCGCTGATAAAGGCAGGCTTATGCGGTTCACCACTGCCACAGCGATGGGAGAGACTGGGATATGGCCGCAAACACAGTCAGGGACCCCCTCTCCACACAGCTCTGCACTGGTCCAAGAGCTGGAAGACCAAAAGATCAGCCCAAAAGCTGGTGAAAGTCAAGGCACAAATATGAATCAAGCCTCTAACAAAATGACCTGGCAGTGGGAAGTCCTGCTCGGGCTGAACTGCAAAATGGCTGCTCAGTAAGAAAAAGAGTGGCAATAAAATGGCTGACACTACGAGGCGATCGAGGGAGAAGCCTCAAGTCCAGTGTCCAGTCAAGGGCAAAAAAAACCCAAATCGGCTGCCACTGGTAGAAGGGTAGCCCAATAAGGTGCGATCAAAGAAACCCCCCAAGGGCCCTGTGCCCACACCAAAAACCAATCTTTGCCTCCAGCAACAGCAGAAAATGGCAGATCATGCTAGAAACGGGCTTTGCGGCCAGAAAAGGAAGACTGGATCACCTGCAGATGTTAAGGGGGCAATCCAGCTCCTGCAGCCCACTACTCGGACAAAAAACCAAGGGGCTGGCAAACGAAAGGGCTGCTCCTGTCGCTCACTCTCCTTAAGAGGAGGCAGCAGGAACAGAAAGGGAGCAGTTAAAATGGTGGGTGCAGCAGCTGCTCTCCAATGATCGAGTACCATTCTCCCAGCCGGCCGATGGCCGCTAAGCCTGAACCAGGGTGAAAATAGATCTTAAAGACCGCCCTGCTCCCCAGCACTCTGCCCAATGGAAATCAGAGAAGCAAAAAAACACACAGCAGTCGCTGCAGACTGCTCGCTCACCCGAAGGCAAAACGAGCCAGCACTCACAGTCACCAGATTGATGTTCTATATCTCTGCACCAAAAAAACTCCAGGAAAAGTCCAGGAAAGGTTTGAAAGTTAAACAGCAATCCTAAAGTTCAGAGGAGCTGAAAGAAAAGCATCCATGAGCTGAGGACTGAGTTGAACGACTGAGTAAATGTCACCAGGGAGGCGGATCCTCAGAAATTCAACCCAGTCCATAGAGCTATGGGACTAGATCAATCCATCCTGGACTCTCCCTTTGATACAGTGGATAATTTAGAGCTCACGCCATGAAAGCAGCATGTAGATTAGATATTTTCTCATGTATATCGTAGCTTCACAGAAAAAGAAATTTGGCTCTCCCATCCCTTCATCAAATTATAGATAGTCATTGACTTACAACAGTTTGCTTAGTGACCATTCGAAGTTACAATGGCACTGAAAAAAATGACTTATGATTATTTTTCACACTTATGACCGTTGCAATATGCCCATGGTCATGTGATTTACTTAAATAGAAATTCTATTTAAATTCAGATGCTTGACAATTGACTCACCTTTATGATGGTTGCAGTGTCCTGGGGTCATGTGATCACCTCCTGCAAGCAAAGTCAACGGGAAAACCAGGTTCACTTAACAACCATGTTAATGATTTAACAACTGCAATGATTCACTTAAAAGCCGAGGTGGCACAGCGGTTAGAGGCAGGCCACTTTAGCTGACTGTGATCCGCAGGTCAGCGGTTCAAATCTCATCAGCTCAAGGTTGACTCAGCCTTCCATCCTTCCGAGGTAGGTAAAATGAGGACCCAGATTGTTGGGGGCAATATAAATATACATTGCTTAATGGTGTAAACCGCTTAGAGAGTGTGTGCACTGTGAGGCGGTATATAAATCTCACAAATAAATAAACAAACAAACAAACAAACAAACAAACTGTGGCAAGAAAAGTTGTGAAATGGGGCAAAACTCACTTAACAAATTTCTCAATTAGCAACATAAATTTTGGCCTCAATTGTGGCTGTAGGAGGACTACCTGTATATTCATTCTATGATGCCCTCAATAGTTCTTAAAGACCTGAGGAGATTCTCAAATATTTCCACTGCAAAAAATGGTGTCAAGAGATTGAATCTCATCTGTAGTTAAAATGCTTTTCAAGTTAATCTGGCCAGCCTGCTTTATTGCCACCATTGTTAACGACCTATTTTCTTTTTTTATAAGAAATTGTGTACATTCAAAGATCCTACTGTTTGTTTCCATGTCATCCTTTTTCCCCAGCAACCTCCGAAGGCTTGACAGCTGTATGTATACAGCTGTATGTAGTATGCTTTTAAAGGAGAAAATGAATGAGTCATGAGAAGAAAAGGAGCCAACATGCAGGTACAATTACACAAAAACATAAAAAAGCTGTTCCTTCTCCTTGATGCCAATGCACCAGGAAGGGCTCTGGAACTTAATGTCTATTTGGCATACTTAGCAACAGTTCAAAAGTGATTTGCCATTGCCTTCCGGGATTGTATGCATGTCTGTGGAACTGTCTGTCTGATTTCCTGTCTGTCTATCATACACGTTATCCAGCTCCATGATCGCCATGTTTGTCAAAATTAGTCAGTTAGTTGTGACTAGTTTGGTCTAATGGTTGAGGCACTGAGCTAGAGAGTGGCAATGTGAGTTCAAGTCCTGCGTTAGCCATAAAAGCTTGCTGGATGACCGTGGGCCAGTCACTCTGTCCCAGGATAGTCCACCTCCCAGGGTTGTTGTGGGGAAAATAGGAAGAGGATGGAGTATTAAGTATGTTTGCCATCTTGAGTTACTTATAAAGTAATAACGGCAGGATAAAAAGATATTTTAAAAGTAATTAATTAATTAAGCTTGAGGAAGTTGCGTTGTATATGGTGGTGCGTTGTATATGGTCGGTGCCAGCGGCGGGTTGCTCCCTTACCGGTGCCGGTGCACTGCGCGCACATCTCCACACTTTGGGCGGGCGGGCGCTCGCTCACTACGCGCACGTGCCCCCTCGCACGATTTTGCTTCTGCGAATGCGCGGAAGCAAAATCACGCCAAAATCTTGCGAGGGGACCCGAGAGAGAGATTTTGGTGCAATTTTGCTTCCGTGCATGCGCAGAAGCAAAATCTCACCAAAATCTCGCGCACGCGCGCATGTCCCCTTGTGAGATTTCGGCGCGATTTTGCTTCTGTGCATGCGCATAAGCAAAATCGGCCAAAAATTCATGGAAAAAATGGTGACGTGCGCGGTGGACCGGCAGAGAGGGCTCTGGAGCGGTCGTGCACAAATTGCGCAATCGGCCCCTCCCTACCAGAGCTGCGCACCGGGCAGCTCCAGCAGGAACCCACCTCTGGTTGGTGCCTGAGATATTTGTAAAAATAATAAAGACAGGATACAAATATACAATTTCTCAGATATTGTGAAATAGCAGCAAGGTATTGTTGGAGAAAGCCATGGTGCCTGCAGAGAGTAAGGGATGACTTTGACTGAAATACATAATATTATTACTTAACAAGAAGGCTGAAACATTCGGGGAACCAAGATAATATTTTGAAGCAGCTCAGGCAAAAGCCTCTCTGATTCATTGGGGTAAGAAGAACAGGAAATCAGATTGGCAAGACCCTTTTATTATTGCCAATCTCAACAGCCTTCCTGTGGAGTTGATTTTGTGGCGTGGCGGCCTGTGGCCTATCTAGTAGGGTTGACAGCACCAGGCCTGAAATGCTTTTGTCACTCTTTAAGACAGCCTCAGGCTTCAGCCGTGGGGCTTACTGTCTAACTTTTAATGGAAGCTTCAATTGGAGATTCAACTAGTTTTTATTGTGCCATGGAAAGTCCACCATTACCTTCTTTGCTTCAGACCCACAAGAGGGTTTTGGTCAGGCTTGCAAAATGCTGCTGCCAACCAGCGAACTGTCTTGTTCGGTTCATAATTAAGCTTCAGTATATTATCTCTTCTCATGTAAACCAGATATCTGTTCCTTCTGCAAGTGCCACTGTAATGTACCTTCCCATTTTCTACAGGGTCTTGGCCAGCCAATCCTTTGTCAGACAACATTTTTCTATTAATGAACTAGGATGCTTGGTTACAATGACCTTAAGAAATAAATGAAGACCTTTCTTGAACATTTTGAATAAGTGAGGCAATAAATCTTAGAAGGTGATAAACTCTGAATCCTTCCACTAAGAGAAAGAGGTGGGGATTCAGTTAGATTATGTGAAAATATGCAAGAGCAAAGTAAGCAAGGCTTATAAAAAGGTAATCTCGGAAAGCTGACAATAAAATTATTTGGATACTACATGCTATTGCATCTATTTTATTACCACAGATTCTCTGGTATTCTTTACATCCGAGAAATCAAAATATTGTGGGTACCGTATAGCAATCTATGAAAGGCAAACCGATACATAAGGTGACAAACAGAAATTCATCTTTGGATTCAAACTGGGATAGAAAGAGAGTCCTGGATCTGAGAAGTCTACTAAGACCACTCTCACTGGAATTAAGGGGAATCAGGCATAATTATCTATGCCACAATGAACATTGTGCTGCAGTTGTTAAAATGTCTCTTTTGGGGTGCACAAGCAGGAGTCTACATCATGGGAAGGAATAGTTCCACTCTAGCTTGCTGATCAAACCCTGCATGGAGTACTTTGGTTTTGAAGAAGCATAGTAACAAATAGGAGAAAAGGACTACCAAGATGGTGTCATCTCCAGACATAGGCTTAGTGAGAAACAGTTAAAAGATGTGGGTATTTTTAACCTACAGAAAAGATGCATGAGGGGAAAGACTATTTTCCAAATAACTGAAGATATGCTATATAGAAGAAATTGGACTGATTCTCTGTTGCTTCGGAGAGCAGGATCAGAACCAGTGGATTAAAACTATAAGAAAATAGGTTTGAGCTAAACACTAGGAACAAATAATCAGCCAAAGAAATAGTGAATACTCCTTTTCTGGAGATCTTCAAACAAAGGCTAGAAGGTCATTTTTCTGGAATTCGCTAATGGATCTTGCACTGAGTAGGGTATTGGGCTAGATTTCCTCTAAGATCTTTTCCAACTCCTACACATCTATGAAATGTACTTGCAGCTGGTAGAGAGTTTTGTGCAACAACCGATTTGAGGGTCCTTGGTGGTCTCTGAGCTTGCTTGCTTTTCTTGCAGACTTTCATTATCCAAATTAGGTAACATCATCAGGGCTGATGATGTTACCTAGTTTGGGTAATGAAATGTCTACAAGAAAACAAGCAAGTTCAGAGACCACCAAGGACCCCTCATTTCAACCTGAAACAACAAACATTCTCCTTTACTGGAACATTCAATTTACCATCCAACATATACTCTTCCTTCATCTAAATCTGATCTCCTTTGTAATGGTGTTTCTGCAATTTCTCTTGTTCTGAGATCTCTGCTACTTTTCAGTGAGTTTTGCATTTGTGCATGGAACATGAATGACTACTTCTACTCTTACATAAAAATTATTTTTTATTTATTTATTTTAGGCAGCCCATTTCCTAGATTCTTGAGTGTTACTATAATAACACTTCCATTAAATATGACACCTTAAGAAAGCTACCGTAGTTAATTTCTGATTCCCAATGTTTAGCCACTTCTCCTTTTGTCTTAGAGCAAATGCAGTAATAAATAAAATATTAGGTGTACATTTGTGCCAATTTTAATATTTGAGGCCAAACGTAGTAATAAATAAAATATTAGGTGTACATTTGTGTTAATTTTAATATTTGAGGGCAAAGAGTTCGGCTCATTGCAATTAATCAGGAATATTTGGTGAAGAAAGATAGTATATTGTATGCCTTCTTTATAACTGCCATTAGTTTTAAAATAAATTATTATCTTTTATTTTTTGCCAAAAAAAATAGAAAGGAATGAACGAATGTAACCCATTTTTTAAAGAGGAGCTGTGCTAAGAAACTAAGGGTCCATGCTATGGATAAATTTATATCTATATATCTATATATAAATTTATATATAAGGTGTTGATCACCATCTTTAAAGCCCTTCATGGCTTAGGACCAGGTTATCTCCGGGACCGCATTCTGCCTCATACTTCCCTTCGACCGGTTAGGGCCCACAGAGTTGGCCTCCTCCAGGTCCCGTCGGCCAAGCAATGTCGCCTGGCGGGCCCTAGGGGGAGAGCCTTCTCTGTGGCAGGCCCCGTGCTCTGGAACCAACTTCCCCCAGAGACCCGAACTATCCCCACTCTGCTGGCCTTCCGAAAAGCTGTTAAGACATGGCTTTTCCTGCAGGCAGGGGGTAGAGCGTAATCCATTTGAGCTCACCCCCAAGTATGTATGAAGTTGAATGGATATTAGATGCTTTTAAGATTACGGTTTTAATTTTTATATCTGTTTTAATGCTTATTTATATTGGTTTCTTGTATTTTTTCTGTTGTACGCCGCCTGGAGTCCTCCGGGAGTTGGGCGGCATATAAGAAACACCAAATAAATAAATAAATCTCATTGTACCACCAAATGTGAAGTCTCTTTGTAGCGCTTGCGATTTAGGGACATAAGATTCTTTCAGGAAAAAAATCTTTTATTTGTAGCGCACAATCCTGTCTCCCTAGGACAGCATCCTAGGGGTTGTAGAATTAGATGCAACCCTATTCAAATATAAAAAGCGATCTCCAGTCTTGGAGACAGAACCCAGGCTAAGATTTCTTCTCCATCAAGGGTCACTGACTTCCAAGGTTTTCATAAAGAGTTGTGTCAGAAGAGGAGAACAGGCCAGAATTGAGGATCCACTGGATCCCCAAACCCTTTAATGCCTTGTCTTGCCTGCTAATGCCTGGAACATTTAATTCAGCTCAAAAACTGATTAAGAAATATTTCTACATGCAATCTGACATAATTTTGTTTTAAATGAAAAAAAAAACCAGAAGGAAGCAGGAAATACTGTTTCTTCCTATTTCTGTCCTACTTATTTTCCCTTGATAGGGGTACTGCATAAGGTTTATCAGTGTGTTCTTTCTTCAGAATACAGGTAGTCCTTGACTTACAATCATTCAAAGTTACAACGACAATAAAAAGAGTGACTTACAACCATCTTCGCTCTTTTTTTAAAAAAGTTTTTTATTTATAATACAATTAAAAAAGAAAAACATTGGACATGACGTAACATTCCAGTTTAAACATTTATGTCAAGTTATTTCTCCTCCTAAATACAATTCTTTATCTCTATATAAATATATCCAAACTTTATATACAATACTAAATCCATTTTTTCCTATTCGCTAACATAAGCTCTTTATCGCAAAGTTCCCAAAGTCATGTGATCAAAATTCACGCACTTGACAATGAGCATGTATTTACAATGGTTGCAGCATCTCGGGGTCTTACGGTCTCCATTAGTGACTGTCCCAGCAGACTTTCCAGCAAACAAAGTCAATGGGAGAAGCCGGATTCGCTTAATGACTGCATGGTTTGCTTAACAACTCCGGCAAGAAAAGTCGTAAAATGGCTCCGACGGCGTCGCCGGCGCTCCTTGCTGGGCGCCTTTCTGATCTCCCATAAAAGCCGCCAGAACAGCTGTCTGGCAGCTTGAAAATCTCTTCCCCGGGCAAAGGGGAGAGATGAGAGCGGGACAGGTGGGGTAGAGCCCCCCTAGTGCCCTAGGAGCCAACTTAGGGTGCGAAGGGTGAGGGCTCCCCAGGCAGCCTGTCTGTTGCTCCGGGAATTCGGAAACCTCCGCTAAAAAAGCGGAGCAAGATGCCGCGACCACCGCTGCTTCTACAATGGGAAGTACAATTATTCTAAGCTTAAAGAGAGCAGCCTGAGAAAGGCAGGAGTCCAGAAGGGCAAGTATCGAAATTTTTGACTTTAATTCCACCACTGGCTTTCACTTCGGAAAGTAACAAAGTAACTTAACAAGCAATAAGCAACAATATGGCGATCGGAGATTTGGGTGTGGAAGTGAAAGTGACTTTCGTTTTGCTACCAGTTTTTTTTTCCTATGGAAACTTCTGATCCTGAGAATTGGCTTTCTTCTTTTTGTTCTCTGATTCTGAATTAAAATAACAACTTACATTTTTACAAAAAATAAAAGACTAACTGGCTTTGGAAAGAACTTTGTTAATTAGAGATTTGGCTTTCTCTTTGTACTCTTCTGGAAATATTGAAATGGCTTCTAAACCTGGAAAGACTGTCTTGAATAAAAGAACTGAGAATTTTTCTGGTCATATTTCAAAAATGCAACTCTCATCTGATTTAACACCCTCACAGTCTTTAACACCTGAAAATTTACTGAATACTTTAAAAGTTATGAAAAATGAACTGGTTATGGAGTTTAACTTAAAAATCAACGAAATAGATAAAAAAATGCAGGCTGCTTTAAAGAAGATGGAGCAACAACTGAGGGAGGATGTACTAGAGGTTTGTAAAGCACTAGCAGTAAATACGGAAGTTTTGGCGAAAGATTTGGAAAAAAATAATCAAGTTTTGACAACCTCGAAGGAATATATAGATAAAATTAAAAATGATATGGCAAATTTTGAAACAGAGGTGTTAATGACCCAATTGAGAAGCATGGAATTCGCAATTAGGGTGAGGGGGCTGAAAGAAGGAAAGTATGACGATTTGAAAGGATGCTGGAGGCCCTGGAGCAGGTGTCTGGAATGGCTAAAGAGGAACTGGTTATGCAAATTGATAAGATATATAGAGTTAATTCTTGGTTTGCAAAGCAAAAACATCTGCCAAGGGACATTGTAATATATTTTACCACAAGGGCTTTACGAAATAAAATTATACAGGCGACATTCAAGAATAATCTTCAGGTAAATGGCAAGGAAATAATGATATGGAAAGAAATTCCTCCTAAAATGCTTAAAGCCAGAAGAGATTATACCTTTTTGGTTGATGAGTTTAAAAGACGAAACCTACAATATAAATGGGATGCACCAACAGGAGTAGTGGTGAAATTTTGGGAAGGAGATACCGGCTCAACACGATAAAGAAAGCTATTGAATTTTATGTCAACGTTTTAAAGGCTGATGTATCCAAAATTCCAGAGGAAAGGAGCATGAAAGAAGCAGAGGAGGAGAAGAAAAAGCTATTTATATTTGTTCAAACCGAAACAGCTTCAAAGATTCAAAGTGATTGGCAGAGCCAGACAGATGTTTACAACGTGGAAAAGGAGACGGAGGATCGGGGTCAGATGGAAGGCAAACCGACAAATCTAAAATTGTCAAGCTACAAAAGGATGCAGTGCTGAAATTTACAGGATGGACGGAGAGGCTAACAGGATTGTATTTCTTTATTATTATTATTATTATTATTATTATTATTATTATTATTATTATTATTATTATTATTATTATTATTATTATTATTATTATTATTATTATTATTATTAATAATAATAATAATAATAATAATAATAATATTTTTAATGATTTATGGATGGAGAGGTTAATATGATTGTATTTCTCTTTTCTCTTTTCCTTTTTTTATTATATATATATATATATATATATATATATATATATATATATATATATATATATATATATATATATATATATATATATATATATATATATATATATATATATATATATATATATATATATATATATATATATATAGTAATCCCTCGTTTTTCGCTGGGGTTACGTTCCAAAAAGAACCCGTGAAAGGCGAAATCCGTGAAGTAGTAACTTCAGCTTTGCGCATGCGCAGAGGGCAAAAGAACGCAGATGCTGACATCCAGGTGGGCGGGGGAAGCGGGTGGGGGAAGCCCCACGCCGCGAACGCCACCAGGTTGTTGAGCTGTGCGAACCGGGAGGATTTCACCCCTGGCCTCATGTGTATTTCACTGCTCTTGGCAAGCTGTTTTACCAATCAGCCAATCAGAATGCAGAACACAATGCACGATGCAAATCTGTGAAGCAGCGAGACCGTGAAAGGTGAACCGTGATATAGCGAGGGATTACTGTATATATATATATATATATATATATATATATATATATATATATATATATATATATATATATATATATATATATATATATATATATATGTGTGTGTGTGTGTGTGTGTGTGTGTGTGTGTGTGTGTGTGTGTGTGTGTGTGTGTGTGTGTGTGTGTGTGTGTGTGTGTGTTTTCTTTTTTTTTAAAGATTCAGAATTTTTGTGAAGGTAATAATTTGGTATATTGTAATATTATGTTATTAATATTGTGTTTGATTTTATGATCAAGTTTAAGGTCCTTGAGGTATAAGGGGTTAGTTTTTTTAAAACATGGGAATTAACAACTTGATAGAATATTTTAAATATTTAGGTATTTTGATTAGGTATAAATACCTAATGTTTAGTTATTGTTTACATAATATTTATTCAAGTTTTATTTTGTTTTGAAGAAATGCTGTGCGTTGCAAATGATTGAAAGGGGGAGGAAAGACTTTTTCCCTTTTTCTTTTTCTATTTTTCTTTTGTTTCTCTCTTACTCTTGTTCTTTTTTATTATTATTAGTTTATATATAGATTATATAAAAGATAGAGGTTTAGTGATGTAAATTATAGTATGAGATGTATGATGTTTGATTAATATAACGCTTCTTCTTTCCTTTTATTTGTTTATTTCCTTAAATTTTTTAATTCTTTTTATTTTATTTTTTTATCTTTATCTTTCTCTTGATTACGTTTTGAACAGTTTTGAGTAATTCGGAGTTAAAGACTTTTAAAAAAATGTGGAAATTAAGAATTTCTTTTAACTTAATTTAAATTTATTTTATTGAATATTATGCCCTGTACTTTCTCTGGGAAGTCCGGGGGGGGGAGAGGGGGGGAAGGGAAGGGGGTGGGTTGGAGCTAGGGGGGGAAGGGGGGGGAGAAAAAAGAAAAATGTTTGTACTTTGTACTCATAAAACTTTTTGAATTAAAAAAAAAAGTCGTAAAATGGCTGTGATGCACTGCTTAGCAATGGAAGTCCTGTTGCCAACGGTGATGTTTAGTGGAGGACTATGTGTATTCAGCTGAATATTTGGATTATTTTGTAATAAAATAATACGAACATGAGGCAAAACGAAAAAACAAACAATACAAGATAAATAACCAGGGACGATGATTTAAGATAAAGGATTAACTAGAACCGTGATGGCGAACCTATGGCAACCGTCGCCCCAGCCCAGCTCCACCACACATGTGTGCGCGCCTCCAGCCAATCAGCTGGTCTTCGGATCTCTGCTGTGCATGCGCGGGGGCGAGGCACATGCGGGGGATGTTCATGCATGCACAGGAGGTGGAATGCATGCGTGGGGGGCACTCGCATTGCATTTTGGGGCCTTGCGTGGTGCTCCCGCGCCGCATTTTGGCTTCCAGGTTGGTGCAGGAGGCCTTCCAGACCCAAAATGGGGCACAGGGGGGGCGTGGGCAGTGCCCCCACACCCCGTTTTGGCTTCCAGGTTGGTGCAGGAAGCAGGCCGCAGGGGTGCACATGGGGGGGGTCACACATGCATGTGCGGGGGCAGGGCGCACAGGGGCTCACATGCGTATTGCATTATGGGTGCAGGCACGTGTGTGTGCTTTCAGCACACGACAACAGAAAATTTAGCTGTCACTGAACTAGAAGATACTTAAATAAGAACTGTAATTAACACATTGACAAGATCAATATGGCAAAATAAGGTTTTTTTTTAAAGATACATCTTTCTAGCTCATATGGTATGTGCAGTAAGATGAAAGTGCAAAATAAACGTTAAGTTCTATTCTCCTTGTGAGAATTCTGACACTTCTGGTCACATGAAGATACCTCCCTAAAGCCTGGAGCAGAATGTATACATTTTGGTTCTATGATGGATTAAGCAGGAAAAACAGGTCAGGATAATTGTTCCCAGGACTAGAAGGTTCAACATACCAGTTTTTAAAATATGAACTGGAAACATATTAAAGACAGTGTGGTGCAATGAAGTCAGAACACGAAGTTTGCCAGTGCAATTTTGTGCTGATGTAAACTGCAGTGAAGGAAAATGGTGGACCAAAACAGTTTATACCTGAAACTTGTGGTGTAGTTGTTTCAGGCGAGAAACATTACTGCACACACTTTAAACAAGATGAAAGAATTGTTGGCCTAATGCTTTTTTGTTCATCTAATAACTCATGGAACATAAGTAAATTAAAACACATTGACCATTTCACTTCTACCACCTCATGACCATAACTCTATTAAAATCTATAAACTCTAATGAAGCTGGTAGTTGAACAACCTGATTAAATAACCTGAAAAACTTCAAGTAACGAGGAGGAGGAGGAGGAGGAGGAGGAGGAGGTTTTAATTCCACGCATCGTCCATGTCCATGATCGAGGTGTGAATTTGGCCTCACTACTGCGCGCAACAAGTGCAGGCATAAAAGAAAAAAAAGAGAGAACAAGAAAAGGGGAGGAGGAAGAGAAGACAGGGGCGGGGTTTAGAGCCGCCTTGTTACTCTCCCAGGGTGAAGGAGATCTGGAGGGAGAAAGAAAGCCGGCTGCCGATTCGCGACTCTTGCTTCATTTTACGCCGGGAAATACGAAGCAAGAGAAAGGGGTAGAGCCGAGAACACCCCCTCCCCGCCCGCAAACTCCCCTGCAGAGAGGCAGGCTCCAGCCCACGCTCCTGCTGCCTTCAGTGCCTGCCTCCCCCGCTGTCATGAGCATCCATAAAGGAGGATCCCGCCTGCAGCAGCAACAGCCTGGCGAATAGAGAGCGTACAAGACGCCCGGAGTGGGAAAGGCGAGGAGACGGGGCTGCAGTGTGGCGGCGGCGGTGGGGAGATCCTGCTTGCAAACGGAGCTCCCCTCATCGACTCCGGGAAAACCCTACTCCGTTGAGGGCGCACGCCTCTCTGCGCTAAGGACAGAAGCGGTGGCGGCGGCGAATCCTGGCAAAGAGATTAGCCAGCTCGGCGCTGCTGAGGTGGTCAACAGAAGAGAAGTCGCCTCCCTTCCTACCCTTTCTACGTCTTCGTTTAGCTCGGGAGTCAGACAGACCAGGTCCACCAGGGGCCCCTCGAATTGCTCCCGTTGTGAGAAGCAAGCCCGCAAAACTGGGGTTTATTCTGCTCCTTAATCCCTTTCCACGTGCAGTAAAATTGTCTAAAGCTGCGCCTCCCCTTTCGTTCCCAGTTCTTGCCCCTTCGCCAACACCGGGTATAGCCATGACTGTTTGACCACGCATCTTCCCATTGCCTCCCTCCAGCACGCAAAGTGGGCACCCCTGATCTCTCGTTTTGGCCTAGGTTGAGAAGGGCGCATTGGATCAACCCTCGTCCTGGGGCCCTGCTGCGCCCTTGGGTGCCCCCGCAGTGGCCGGTGGGATGAAGCCTTTGGAGAAATTTCTGAAGAAGCAGGGCTCTCACTTGGCCGCCCGGGCTGTTCCTGGTTCCGGGGGGCAGTTATCTCGCAGGCAAAGCGTCTCCAAAATCCTCCTGCCTGCATTTCTTAAGGAGCCACCTGAAGATCTGACGGAAGGAGGCACGGAAACCACGGGCGATGGCCGCTGGCTGGAGCTGCGGCCCCCAGATTCCTCTCTGCGCTCCCCAACATCCTTCTCGTCGGAGGAGCTTTCCCCAGGAGGTGGCGGAGGAGGCGAAACCCAGCTCAGTCCCGAGTCGGTGCCTACTTGCTGCTGGGTCCCGTTGGCAGAGCCGGAAAGCCCTGATCGCTTAGTGGGGAGGGTGCTGGAGAGGCTGGAAGGGGATCCGACAGCCCCTCATGGACATGGCTGTGGAGCCGGTAAGGGACCCACGGGTGGGACTTCGGGTGAAGGTTGTGACTGCTGCCAAGGTGGGGATGGGGACAATAGTTGCAAGGTGGGGAGGAGGGGCTACTGATGGGGCAAGAGCAAAGGGGATTAAAAGGTTATGGACAGGGTTGGGGGGGGCTCATGGTGGGAGTCTTAGATAGATCAGCTTGCTTTAATTGCAAATAGGAAACTGTTTGGAATGTCAGGGATTGCTAGTCCCAGTACACATAACATCATAGGGAAGGAAAAAAAAGAGTGTCTCTGTGTATGTGCAAAGTGTTTTGTCTTTAATGACAGCAGCATGCCCTTCCTTGAATCTAGCCCTTTCAAAGGTCTAGATTTCAAGGTCATGTTTTTTCTGGATGCTCCTCCCTTTCTTAATGCTATTGGGGAGAATATGTTTGGGGAGTGGAATCAGGAATATAATGCTTTTTCTTTCTTTCTTTCTTTCTTTCAAAATGTTCCTTTGGGTGATTTGATGTCCATCTTTTCTCTTTAGTTACCCCAGTTAGTGGGAAGCAGTGATACGTCTCACATGATAGTGGGAATTGCTTGGGAAGTAGCAGAACAGATTAGGAAAAGAAAGGTGTCTCTCACCTTCACCTTGTTCATACCTAGATGGTGACAAACATAGGAAGCACCATACAGGTAGCATTTTTCTAATGCTGGCCCTAAGTAGGGGAGGTATACTTATCATAGGGTGATCATCATTATATTGTTGGAGCTAAAAAAGATTGCTTGCTTGCTCTTGGGGTGGCCTACCTTCATGTGTGGACCGCCTAGATCAGAGGATGAGGTCAGATCAACCTTCCAGGGAACTCTGAAGGGAAAAGAAAACCAAACTTTTTAATCCATTTTGCATGTAACAAGATGAATGTGAGCAGTAAGGGTTTTAAAGAGAGAGATCAGTTTGGGGCTGTGGCAGCAATCACTTTCAAATGCTGAATGCATCCTTGGCCAATCTGTGTGCATTGGATATATTGGTATACAAAGCCCATCACTTCCCTCAGCACCCTCATCAGAATACATGTCATACATGCCAGGTTGTGAAAAGTCTGGCTTAGTATGAGATATTGGAAGATGTCGAGTGTGAACTCTAAATCAAAGACACCCACTTTGAATCTCAGCTCAGTTGCAGAGTATAAAATATGCTCCTGTCTTAGTTATACTATCCTGTCTGTGGAAGCAAAGATACTGTGATTTGTCTTGCAGTTTTGTAAGAATAATTGTTGGAAGATGTGGGAGGGACTTTGAACTCCCTAGCAAATGTGCCATATAAATAATCACTTTTTGTGGGTTGAAAACTATTTTTAGTAGCTCTCTGTGCAATAACCTCTTGCATTATAAAAACTTGGTCTTTTATTGTGGGCTTGACTGGTTACATGTGATACATAGATATTACTTAACCGATTATGAATCAAAAAGTTCTATATGGAAGGTGAAAGATCCTAAGTTTAGGAAAATTTTTCTCCAGGCTATCAACCTAATGTGAACATGTAAGTGGATGACTAATACAAACTTTAAATTAGTAAGAGTTTGTACATTTGCAATATTATTTCAGTTGTGGTTTGATAAATGAGGAGCTGTGGTGTGATACTCACAAAAAAGAGGCAAGCCTTTGGTTGCACAGGTGTGGCTGCCATCTTGACTTTTTTTTACCCTCTCTGTAGACATCCCTGGGATCAACGGGGGTGGGGGGATGGGTAGGAGTCAGTTTTGGAGCAGGAATACAAACCAGGCTGGTTCATACCTGCTTATTTACTAGGTCAGTGATGGCGAACCTTTTTTGGTTCGCGTGCCAAAAGGGGGGGGGAGCACAGGGGGGGTCATGTGCATGCGTGCCCACATCCATAATTCCATGCAGGGGGGTCCACGCATGCGCGTGTGACCCAGCATGCGAAAGTACGCCCATTTTTCGCTCTCCCCAAGCTTCAGAGCCTTTGTAGGAGCCTGGGAAGGGCAAAAACGGCTTCGCCCCCCCCCCCCCGAGGCCCTTCGGAGGCAGAAAATGTCCCATTTGCCTACTTCTGATTGGATCGGAAGTCCCTTTTTTGCTCTCCCCAAGCTCCAGAGCCTTTCTAGGAGTCTGGGGAGGGCGAAAACGGCGTGTCCCCCCCCGGAGGGGCAAGTGGGCCATTTCCGGCCTCCGGAGGGCCTCCAGGGAGGTGGGGAAGGCCATTTTCACCCTCCCCAGGCTCCTAGAAAGGCTCTGAAGCCTGGGGAGAGCAAAAAAACGGGCCTTCCCTAATCCCTCCGGAGCCTGGAAACAGCCTGTTTCCCGACTCCCAGTGGGCCCAGAAGGCCCAAAAATCAGCTGGCTAGCGCACACCGATATGCCATAGGTTCGCCATTGCTGTACTAGGTGATTGCTTTGCTCTTGATAGCTGGCAACTGAATGTGTAAACTGACTGCATCAAAAAGCTCCGGAATGATGAAAAGTTCTCTTGAACTATATCTTTAATGGTTCACTCACACATAGTGGTCGGTGCTGGATAGGCAATAATCTAAAGATACACAGTTTTATGAAAGGCAGGATATAAATCTAATGAATAAATGAAATGAAATATGATGATATACTATGGGATTAAAAAATTACAGATTAAAGTAGTGGCAAAAACCACTACTTTGTTTTTCAAATACAGTACATATCTTTCAATTAGTAGGCTCACCCCTTTTATTAATCCACAATTTCCTTGCAATTTGTTGAATAAAAGACAGCTAAGTGGGTTTAGACATGTTGAATCATAAATTATAAATCACTGTAACGAAAATCATATTGTGAAATTAAAACTGGAAAGGATTTCTAACTTAAATGTACAGGTAGTCCTTGAGTTACAGCCACAACTGAGACCAAATTTTTCATTTTAGGTTGTTTCATTTTACATTGTTAAATGAAACATTCGTTAAGTGAGTTTGCCCCATTTTACGACTTTCTTGCTGGTTGTTAAGTGAATCATTACTGTACATTTGTTAAGTTAGCAACATAGTTGTTAAGTGAATCAGGCTTCCCCATTGACTTTGTTTGTCAGAAGGTTGCAAAAGGGGATCACATGACCCCGGGATATTGCAACTGTCATAAATATGAGTCAGTTGCCAAGTGTCTGGATGTTGATCATGTGACCACGGGGATGCTGCAACGGTTGTAAGTGTGAAAAATGTTCATAAGTCCCTTTTTTCAGTGCCATTCAAACAGTCACTAAATGAACTGTTTTAAGCTGAGGATTATCTGTATTATTAATATATTTTCAAAAAAGCTTGCAGTCAATTTACTTCCTTGTATATGATTCAATAATAAATTGTATGGGAAAGTGCTTTTATTTCATGTCAGCACTTGAAAGTAGCAGGGGTGGAGTCTATTTTTGGGGAGGGCCTGAGTACCCTGGCCAAGTCTCTAGTACTATCTATACAAGCATTAAATATACATCGGCTTTTGAACCTCCCTCCCTGTCTTGCTCTGTGGGCTTGAATACTATTTTGAATGTGTAAGAATGCGGAAAAGGATCTGTAAAGGAAAGTTCATAGATAGTTACGAAAAATGATTATTCATAATTTCAATCATGCTCCTCCATGAGAGAAACCCCCCCCCCCAATGTTCAGGGCTTCTCAGCTGTATCCTCATGTCAAGCCTGTTGATAACTTGCAATCCACAAGTTATCCAGATGTCCAGTGGACAGTCGTCTATGCTTCAGACATCTCACCGCCACATGCTTTACAGCATTTTTCTCCCACCTGATGCTCCTCAGGTATTTGGGGATGTGCAATTGTCAGAATATTCAGTCATTTTGGTGGAATTCTGGAAATTGAAATTCCAGGGTATCTGAAGGGACCATACTAGAAATACTTGAAATATACAGTATATAGTATTTGTGTAGCAAAATAGTCAAAGTTCAGAATTTTTCTGAGAAATCTGATTATATATTATTTTGTCATTAAACAACACTAAATTATCATCAATTGATCAATCCTAAATAATCAGCAATTAACAACAACAACAACAACAGAGTTGGAAGGGACCTTGGAGGTCTTCTAGTCCAACCCCCTTCTTAGGCAGGAAACCCTACATCACTTCAGACAAATGGTTATCCAACATCATCTTAAAAACTTCCAGTGTTGGAGCAATCAATCTATTCAGTGAAGGCCATCAGTATCTGTTGCATATAAGACTGAAATAGGATGTAAGTTAGATATTTAATTCATGAATTGTCCATACCAGATCTCTTGGATCTGTCATAATACTTATAACAATATAATTGTTTTATTTCATTCTAATTTATTTAGTGTTTTCCCCCCAAGTTTTTAAACGGTATGGAAATGGTCATAAATGTGACCATTTGGTAATTTCAATGTTATATTTAATTGTTTGTTAGTGTCTGGGGGTCTAAATGGTATTGAATCATACTACAGGCAGTGCTTGAGTTACAATAGTTCATTTAGTGACCGTTCAAAGTTACAATGGCACTGAAAAAAGTGACTTATGACCATTTTTCAGACTTACGACCGTTGCAGCATTCCCATGGTCACATGATTTACATTCGGATGCTCGACAACTGACTCACATTTATGACGGTTACAGTGACCCAGAGTGACGCGATCCCCTTTGGTGACCTTCTGACAAGCAAAGTCAATTGGGAAACCAGATTTGCTTAACAGCCCGTGTGACTAATTTAAGAACTGTAGTGATTCACTTAACAAATGTGACCAGAAAAGTCATAAAATGGGGCAAAAGTCACAACAAATTTCTCATTTAGCAACATAAATTTTGGGCTCAATTAACTCAGGGACTACCTGTAGTCTCTTTGATGCCTCCTAAAAATGCAATGAGGAGTGGTACTATCATAAAGTGTTATCTTCTGTATACCCTATTTTTCGGAGTATAAGATGCACCTTTTTCCTCCCTAAAAGAGGCTGAAAAATTGGGTGCGTCTTATACTCTGAATGTAGCTTTTTCGAAGCTTTTTTCCAGCCCTAACGAGATGCTAACGATCTTCCCAGCTCTTACCTTGCAGGCTTTTTTTCATTGTTACTCTCTCCGAAGAATGTCTTTCCAGCCCTAAGTTTTTGCAGACTTTTTTTCATTGCTCTAACTTGCTCCGAATAAATTTCTTTCCAGCCCTAACGAAGTGCTAACGGTCTTCCCAGCTTGCTGGCTCTTTCATTGCTACTTGCTCCGAAGAATGTTTTTTTAAGCCCTAACCAGGGGATAAAATAATGTGCTGAAGCTGACCAGACTAAGGACACTAGGCAGATGAATACCTGGTAGGAAGATTCCCCCCCCCTATTTTCCTCCCCAAAAACTAAGGTGCGTCTTATACTCCGGAGCGTCTTATACTCCGAAAAATACGGGTATATTGAGAACCAGTTTGGTGTTGTGGTGAAGGTGCTGGTTTAGAAAGCATAAATCTGAATTCTTAGACATGCAAGCTGCTGGGTGACTTTAAGTCAGTCATTCTCTCTCAGTTCAGCCCAGCCCACCTCACAAGGTGGTGGTTGTAGCAAAACAAAAAGCAGAAGCATTATGTACGTTTACTGCTTTGAGATAGACAGATGGACGGACAGACGGACGGACAGACAGACAATTATCATCATCACAGGTTGATATATCCCCAGGTTAGGGATGGCTGGCATAATAATTATAGTGTTTTCTTGGGGAGGGGATCTATTTTCTTGGGTGGGGGGAAAATAAAGGACAAACCGAATAAAGAGGCAAATCTGAAGAGGTTCATACAGATAAAAATATAATAATTGTTTGTGTTTATAGTTTTGCTTTACAAAGGAAAATTTAAGAACAAAACAAAGAAAGTAAATAGTTAAAATTAAATAAATTTAATATGACAGTTTTTTTTAAAAAAAGGAAGAACTGTCCCTTATAATAATGTATGGTCACTAATAATATGCACAATATATCCTTATAAAATGGAATAATACATATCTCTTAGCATGCACAAAATACCCTCATGTTGTCAGTCGCCTGTCCTAATAAATCATAAACATTTGTGGATAAAAGGAAGGCAAAAGCTAGTCAGCATCTGTGAGATCTAGCATCTTCTTCTTTTATAATATTTAATGTATGTATTGTTTCCAGCATAATTTGAAACTTGTGGTAGATCTTGGTTTAAAAATAGGCCATTGAGGGAATATAAATCAGATTAATGGGGACTTGATTAAAACATTCCTTTAGCTTCTGTTGAGCACAAAAACAGGTAGGCGCAAACTTTATCAAGGTACTTTACAAAAATGGACTTTGGTTTAAAATCTTGCATGATAGCAAAACAGATTGCATAGCCCTGAGTTCCTGGACCTCTTTGTTAATCTATAACGCCAGTCCAGGGCCAATTTTTGGTAGAAAACAAAATATGATCAAGAAAGGCCCAAGCTGAATGGATGGGGGAGGGGTAATTTGACATTATTCATGCATTCATCCTTTTCATGTACTGGCTGAATTTTTAGAGGTAACTGGAAGTACATCCCCCACCCCAGAGCTCACTGAGAAATTTGGAATTTGTAAAACCTTTCTTCTTGAGTTACGAATGTTTCAGGTAGAGTCCCCTTGGCATCTTGATGGGAAAAATATGAGCATGCCATATCGTGGATTTCAAACCCCATAGACATATTGGGCACACCTTGGAGGAGGCAATTGTTGCAGATACCAGTAAAGTTTTTTGTGGGATACAATTTACAACTCTCGCCCTATTTATTAGTTAGATTTATAGCCTGCCTTTCCTCTAGGTGTTCAGGGCAACCTACATGAGAAACCCCATTTATCTTGTTACAACAACCCTATGATGTAGGTTGGTTGGAGAAAGAGTAACTGGCCCAATTTCACCTAGTAATTTTCGGTGGCTACCAATCTGAAAGATGGGAGATGTGGCACTGTAATCCAGTGGCCGCCCACTGCTTTTGGATCTGCATCGATACTGCTCACATGTCCAAATGGGTGGGGCTTGGTCACATGACCACACCTACCATTTCCCAGATTTTGACATGTCCTTCCCCTCTTGTGTATGTGACTATTTTTTAGTCTAACAGTTCTCATTTGTGAATTATGATGTCAGCTTAATATAGTGCGAACCAGTGGTGGGTTACTACCGCCATAGTTTAGGATGAAATATGAAGACAGTGTACAAATGCATGTACCTCTCTAACTATTCAGCAGCTGGGTTTACATTACAACATGAACTTTTTGTCTTAGCATAATACCTAAAACTAGTCAGTAAATGTCAACTAAAGTGTAAAATGCTGAAAAGGGGAAAAAAACCTCTTGTATTTAAGTTGCCACTAGTTGATATGAAAGTTCTGTCTATGCTGGTTGATTTGTGCTGCTCATTCACACAAGTGGTTTCCATTATTTGAATGACTTTAATTCAATGTGTTTGGTTGACCACAAATGTACTAGCACAAGTTGTATTAGCACTGTGGTTGGCTAAATGGATAGCCCCCCTCTCTCGCGCTCCCCCTCCATTTAAATTTGACTGCATGTCATATTTGTTGATGAGAAATAATATGACTGAGCTTGCTTAGTTTGGTTACTTAATACATCTGTTTGCTTTGCAGAGACCAGTTTGCATTATATTTACTCTTCACGTATGACATTCTGTGACCGGGATTTCATAATCTAATTTTTAGAAAAATAAAAATTCGTGGAATTAGTTAATCTTTTTATCTATTCTAACTAGGGGAACTCATAACAGAACATTGCAATATGCAGAGTTCCTGTTCAGGGACCTGACCAGCCCACCACATTTTCTTGTAGGATACCTTACATGATTCTATTTCTGTTATGCTTTTCCAGTTCTTTATTAACAGATATTTATGGTATTTACACAATATACTAAAATTAGGAAGATTGTTCAATGGGGAGGCCATTTTACACACACACACACACACACACACACACACACACACACACACACACACACCGCTGCATTTTAAACAAGATTTAAGGATCACAGTGTTGTTGGATCTGGGATAATACAGTCTGAGGTTTGTAATAACCAGAATTTGTAATATAGCTAGACTTGTGTAAGTCGAATGATGTCAATTTCAGATTGGAGTAACCCAGTAAACTTTAAATCTTAGCTAAAGTCCAGCTTATGATGGGATAAAAAAATATTTGGCTAAGTATATCATGTGAACGTGGTTTGCAGAGGCTGGATTCACACAGCATGCTAAATGAAATCCAAATATATAACCCATAAGCCATATATAGCCCAATATATGAACCTAGTGAGTTAGTTTTCATAAAATTTGAAGGAGATAATCTCTAATGGTGTTCTTTCCTCCCCCCCCCCCCAAGGACCGTGGCAGAGTTCATATACTATATATGTATTTGAGAACATCTGAATGTTCACAGACACTTTTGAGGCTTGTAAATTATCACAGCTACCTTGAGAAGTAGAAACTTGTTTTTAACAAGTTTAAATCAAGCTGAGAACCAAAGAACTACTATTTTGTATTGGAGCAAGTCTTATCTTTATTTCTTTTGTGGGGCAACTGGCAATTAATTGTGTTAGGACAGAAATGTGTGAAAAATTGTACTTTCCATTTTTTGCCCAGGGTTCTCATAACTTCTATTACTGTTGGTATGAGTGAGATGACTCAAATCAGGACATTTTCTAACCCCGTGATAGAATTCTAGATAATTCTCTCCATAGGGAAGGGGCCTTTCCCCCCCCTAGCCCTACTGTCTAGGTCCCTGATGGCGAACCTATGGCACGCGTGGCCAAAGTGGCACGCAAAGCCACATCGCCTGGCACACGCAGCCTTGCCTGTTTGTCTTTCGGGTTTCTGGTGCGCATGCGCGTGCGATGATCAGCTGTCCTTCGTGCACCCGGCAGTGCCAAAAAATGGTGTGCGCATGTGCGCCGGCCAGCTGATTGTCGGGCGCACATGCGCACTAGAATATGGAAGTTTGGCTTTTCTGGAGCGCGGCCCCAACGAACGAACGCACGGCGCGACGTTTCCACCATCACTGGTCTAGGTTCTCACATTGGATATGCTCCTATGCTTGGGTTGAACACAGACTTTCTGTGAAACACACAGATTCTACATATAGCAAGATGGAGAAAAGAGGGTGTGTGTGGAGGTGGTTTCATGCTGAACAAATCTGTTTGCACTGCTTGTTTAGTAATGCATTACAATTTGTCTCTGCCTTTCTGTGACTGTGTATCAGAGCTTAGAAAAGCTGCCAGCACTCTAAATTGTTAGTCAACCCTATTGAAGGCTAGTCCAACCTGCAATTCAGCAACCAGCCGAATGTGAAACACAGGCAGTCCTTGACTTACAACCATTTTTTTCAACAAATGTTTGAAATTATAATGGTACTGAATGGTGTAGATACAGCTAGTTGCACTGCATTATTGAGATGTGATTTGAAAAGTATAATAACTCTGAGCTGGTACAAGCGGCTTTTCTGATCATAATATAACCCCAGCTTACCTTATGCATTTTTTATTTAAGAAATGGCAGGGACTGGCATGTCTGAGGTTCAGGCTTGAACCACAGCAATTTTCTTTTTAGAAACCAAGCCATGCCTAACAGCATCCTTTCCTGGTGAAAATTACCTCTTTCTCATGCCTCTTTGTTCTTCTCCATGATCAGTGCCATTGCCTTTGTAAGAGGCTGTTCATCTAGAGCTCCCGTAGCATTTGCTGTCAGTTCATGTGAATCCAGTGATTCTAGTTTTCGGCTTCCCACTCCAACCGCTGGAGACACAGTCTCTTTTTATGTTGCTCTCTCCCTTAGGATATAATTATATGTGTGTGTTATCCTCCCCCCTCCCCTGAAAAAAAAAAGAAAAGAAATGCAAGGCCTGTGTGCTCTTGATGGCTGTCTGAAATATTTGCACAGGCCTGCCCTGCCTGGGAAAAACTGGGAGCCAAAGAGATTTGCTTTCTTTTTCTATTGTTGTGCATCACTAATTGCGGGACCACCCCAGCTGCAGTGTATGGTTCCCCATTGTACCAAGGATTTTTTTTAATCCCCCTCCTTATCACCTCTGTGGCTGCCCCTTGTATAAAATTTTCTCCCCACAAAGCATGCTAGAATTGCTTTGATCTGAGCTTGACATCCAAACTGGGTCTTTCTGCTAAAGTTAAGGTTTTTTAGGCTCCATTGCTTTCTCCTCTGCCAGAAATTTACAACTGATGTGATGAAAGAAATGACGAGTTATTTCCCCTCTTTAATAGAATGGAAAGGTAACAATGTCTTTGCTGGATCAAGTCAAAGTTGCTTCTACTAGTAGCATTTTGGCCAGCTAGCAGGGACTGAAGTGCTTACCAACTAGCGCAAGGAACTGAAAGTTCTTTGAAGTTGTCTCCAGAGGTTATTCAACAGATCAATCCTGCTTCTAGATCAGTGGTGCTGTCAGAGTTGGGAGGACCCTGGGCAAGAAGACCCTTTCACACTCTGGAGCACTGTATCACCGTATCACCCTTTAGTTCTTCTTTCTGGAATGCTATCAGGCCCCAAAACAAAAATGGCACAAAGTTTTATTGTTTCACACCTTTGATGCTACTCATCAAAGCTGAGTTTTATTGTTTCACACCTATAAGCTGCCAGACTCAGCATTACGATATAATAGTATAATATGCTTATACAATATACTCTGTGAACTATTAGGAAGGGCTGCCCTCAGCCTCTTTCTCTCACACATAGTATCTGGGCTGAGTTGCCTCTTACTCTGCTGGAATGCAGCCCCTCCCTCCGGGGGATCCACCTCCTTTCTACATTCTGTGACATGTCCCTCTATCTGTGTGCAACAATCTAAATCTTAGACCAAGAAAAATAACTCTGCATCCCAATGTTTAATTATCCCACTGTCCATAGACTCCCAGATGTGGGCTGCAAAAATATAGCAGAATCAATTCTGTATTTCACTTTACTGCCATGTACTGGTCAACAAGTTTTTTGCAGGCCTGGTTCATATAGTATATTAAGGCAACAGCTGTTAGCTTACAAATCATTGAACCATACATTATCCAGCCTATTTTAGTTTATTGTATTCTGTTATGCAAACTTGATCTTTCTCTCTTTTCCTTACCTCCTGCTCTCTTTATTCTTTGTCTCCCCACAATATGGCAATTCTGCCAATTTAAAAAGTGTGTGGTGAATTTGGATATCCAGCTCTAAGAACACAGCTGTTGCAGAACGGGATGTTGTATGCCTATCTTTAATAGTGCATCTTTTAAAACAGTGGCCCCAACCTTTTGGGCACCAGGGACCGGTTCCATGGAGAAAGGTTTTTACGCAGACTGGAGGGGGCATGCAGATGGGGCTTCACTTCTTTGTGCAGCCCGGTTGATAGCATGCTGCAGCTTGGTGCTGGTCCATTGACCGGGGGTTGGGAAACCCTGTTTTAAAACTAGCTTGTCAATCTTATTCTACTGTTACCCCTGTAAGGATGTAGTCCTCATCTTCCAATTTTTTCTGTTTCTGACTTTATCTTATTCCTTACGTGCATCTGCAATGTTCCTTTGCAAGTTAAATCTGCAATGATTATCTATTTTTGATTCTTTAAATAATGCCAACATTGGTATATTTCCCTTCTTGTCTCCAAATTACAATTTTCCCCTTGCCATCAGATAAAGAGCTTGTTTCTCTGTTACCGTACAAGCTACCATGAATCAGTTTCCTTATCCCAAATGTCTGGTATGTTTGGGTTCCCATCATCCTTAGCCAGCATGTCGACTACCTGGCATAATTTCTCCCTCTGCATTAATGAAGCCACTTCACTCTCTTTTTTCAAATCCTCACTTTCAAGTCCGCAATATTTTGTTCAATGAAAACTTTAGCTAGCGTATGGTGAAGCTCCACCAGAGCTTCATCATGCGCTAGCTGACCTTACTCCTACCACTTGAGTAACTTATCTCAGCTTTCTCCAAACTGTCACCCACCCACCCAAATACTTCAGGTGCCAACTTCCATTGTTCTCAAACAATATTGAGGTGGCTGGAGTGATATTTGTGATAGTTGTCTGAATGCAAGCAGATGCCTTGCGGGATTGAAATCTGATAATACTGGATCAATCATCCAGGGTGGGCAAAGAAACCAAACAAGATGCAGATCTCAAACTTCTTGCAGTCATATTTGTTAAATGCACAAATGTCTGCAGGTGGCTGGCATCATTTGAGTGAAGTCAGTTAGCAACAGGGCACCCTCCCAGTTTTGCAATGTCTGAATTGTGCTACTGATGCAGGACATCAGAATTAGGAATAAATAACTTAAACTATTTTGCTAGTTGCATTTTTAAAAAATACAGAGTTATTTCTGTACAGAGCCACAATATCTAAGAGTTTGATCTGTAAATTAGGTCTCTTTACAGAACAACTAAAATGCCACTAACTAACTGGAGATGGCAGGAAAATGCATGGCTTAAAGACGTGTTCCCAGTACTTCCAATGCCTACTATTGGCAACGAAGCAGAATAGAAGTCTGTCCATGCCAGAAGCATGGGAAGGAAAGAGATTGGGTAGGGAACACTTGCTTTGATGCCAGATGCTGGCAGCAGAAGGTCCACACCTTTTGCAGTCAATCCTCCAATTCTATGGAGTGATTATTTCACAAGATCAGAGCATTGGCACCAAAGGAGTCGTTTACTACCACCTTTCTCCCCTTGTTCTCTCCTGCCACTTTCAGTTAGAGAAGAGGAAGAAAAGAAGGCCTCTGCCTCTCTTCAATGAGGGAGAAGTGGGGCAAGCAGGTCTCTGATATTATAGACTGACATCTCTGTGAGATTGGAGAACTGTGCAGCAAAGGAGCTGTTTTTGTATAGAGGGCAGGCAAAGTGAGGGCAGGGAAAGAAGGGGTCTTTTGGGAGATTGGTCCTCCCAACTCCAAACAAATTTGCTTCCCACCAAGGAAAAGCAGTGAAATAGCCGCTTCTCCCATTTTCCTTCCCGTGGAAAATGTCGAGGCAGATCCGCAGCCTATGGCCCCATGGTAAAGTTACCTATGGCTTCACTTCACTTCACTTCTTTTATTAGTACTTCTGTGTTAAAGTCATAGGTATTTCACAGCAGCTCTGCACTCCTTGGTAAGCTTAGATGATGCAGCAGCTGGGCTGTGGAATATGTGTTCTGTGGACATGTCCAAAGAGCTGGGCATACATTTATTACTTTTTTTTAAAAAAAAAGATAGGAATTCTTATTACTGCGCTTGTTTGAATTTCTCTTTGCACAACTGTAGGCTAACGGGCCTAACTTTAATTAGGATTTTGTGTCAATTCCTTATAGTTCACATTTGTATATGATGTAAGTTAAACTCAAGATCTCCCCTATCCTGGCCATCCTTTGAGGCAATGGGGAGAATATTGCGTAGCAGGTCACAGATGTCTCTGTCTTCCAGTTCTGATTTCAGAGCAGAAAATGCAAGTCTGCTAAGTAACAAAGAGCTCACATATTTGAAATTCCGATTTCAATATAATGAGAAAAGTGCATTTGCTCCAGATAAACCTGGACACAAAGCAAATCATTAATTCTGTCAGGGCCAAATTGGATGGAACATTACCCTGATGATGCATGAAAAGTCACCCAGTGTTTTTTCAATGCAGAGAAAGCATCCTGTAGACTAATTCCAAAAGGTGTTCCTAATTGGTCCGTTCAGATTTCTAATGAATTGTCTTGTCGTTTCCCTAGCACCGTGGGGGAAAACAAAATGGCAGAAAAAGATGCACTATGCACTCTCCAGATATAACTATTTCCTTTAGAGACATAAAGCAAAGTGTTAGAACAGTAATTTTAGTAATTCACACGAATAATTTTAAAGCAAGAGTGGATAATACAGTTCTAGAGAAGCAAAAGTAACATTTCCCTTCCCTATCCTCCCATCCCCTTTGCTCTTCTTTCCTGCCCGTGCAGATGAGTGGGGGAACAATGGTGGCAACTCACAAATCAAATTGCATTGCCAATGAAGTAATTTATGTCATTTGCACAATGATATGACATACAGTATGAGCCGTCACGTAGCTTATGTCCCTGGAACTTCTCCAACTGAAATTACCTGGGGACTTTTGCCATCATTTTGAGGTAGCAAAATAGTTTTCCCCAGTTTGGGTTCTCCATGTGTATTGGATTTCAGTTTATGGAATTTCAATCTCCTACAGTGGCTACTAATGTCCAGCACTCTTGGAGAATATCAAATTGGGTACGCAGCAATGAATGTGTGTAAAATATAGCTGTATACAGATAGGTCTTGACTTACAACCATTATAATGACTGCTTGAAATTACAGTGGCACTGAAAAAAATTACTTACCACTGGTCTCACACTTATGACTGTCAAAGCATCCCCTCAGTCATGTGATGAAAATTCGACCCCTTGGCAACCAGCTTGCATTTTTAATTGTGCAGCATTCCAGGGGTATGCTGACTTCATTTGTGATTTTCCCAGCCAGATTCCAGCAAGCCGATGGGGGAAGCCAGATTCACTTAACAACCATGTGATTCACTTAATGTCCATGGCAAAAAAGGTCGTAAAATCAGTGTGACTGACTTAATAGCCATTTTACGTAACAATGGAAATCTGGTCTCCATTGTGGTTTTAACCAAGATGACCTAGCACAGTGATGGCGAACCTTTTTTCCCTCGGGTGCCAAAAGCGCGTGCGTGCATGCTATTGCGCACATGCGAGTGCCCACACCCATAATTCAATGCCTGGGGAAGGCGAAAACAGCCTCCTCCGCCCCCGCAGAGGTCCTCTGGAGGCCAGAAACGTCCCATTTCCCGACTTCCAGTGGGCCCTGTAGGCCCGTTTTTCGCCCTCCCCAGGCTCCAGAGGCTTTCCTGGAGCCGGGGGGAGGACAAAAATGCCCCCTGTCGCCCCCGGAGGCCCTCCAGAAGCCTAAAATGCCCTCCCAGAGCCTCCGCGTGAGCCAAAAATCAGCTGGCTGGCACACACATGCACTCTGGAGCTGAGCTAAGGTAACAGCTCGCGTGCCGGCAGATATGGCTCCGTGTGCCACCTGTGGCACGCCTGCCATAGATTCGCCATCACTGACCTAGCATAACTGAAGAAAGTTATCCCAAACATAACTGAAGAAAGAAAAGAACCCCATCTTGGAACTCCCCCATTGTCCCTTCTCCACTTATTTTCCACGATAGCCCTTGAGGGGTCCTTGATGCTGAGCTTGGTTGTTTTCTTGCAGACGATTCATTACCTAAACTAAGTAACATCATTAGTGCTAATGAAGATGTTGCCTAGTTTGGGTAATGAAATGTCTGCAAGAAAATAACCAAGCTCAGAGAGCACCAAGGACCCCTCATTTCAACCCTGAGCTACAAATATTCTCCTTTATTGTATTATAGCCCTTTCCCACCAAAAAATCATTCCACGAGCAAGAAGTCGAGCCTGGACAGAGATTGCTGGGTGCTCAGAGAGCTGAGTCTCCACTTGATGGGGAGAATATATCAAGTTACTACTTTGATTTCTTTCCTTCTGTTATAAGGAAATATCCTTTTAGGTTCAGTTCCAAGTGGGGAAAAAGACACTGGATTCATGAAGGTTGCTTGGAAGGAAGGTTTAATGGTGGACAGGAGCACATGGCAGGAGCCCCTGTACAGAAAAGGTAACTTACATGGTTCCAGGTGTGGTGAAGAGAAAAAAGAGAGAGAGGAATGCTGAGTTCCTGGTTTTTATAGTCTAAGTTGGGTCCCACCTCTTAGATTTCCTTTTCCTGTATAGAAATGTATCCCATTGGCTCTCAGACCCCCCAGGGGCATGCTGGGGTGGCTCTTGGCTTTTGTCTAATCCAGCTTTGGCTGAATGAAAGGGCCTTGGGCAAATCCTATTGTGGTTTTATCATGCAAAAGACTTCCAGTCCAGGTGAGAGGAATATGTGAGCTTAGCAGGGGTGGGGGTTTCCAAGAGGAGTCTTTTGTTTGTTTAAAAGCATGTTTCCAGATGTGTTCCACAGAATTTTTCCTACATTTTAATATCTCCTAGGATATCTCATTTCCTAGGAGAGGGGTGGGTGCTAACTTCCTACACTTCTTATCAGGATTTGCAAAAAAAATAAGTGCATGCAGGGGCATTTATTTTCCAACAATGGGGAAAGGAAAGGTCTGCATTCTGCTATTGGTGGCCTGGTATTTAGAATACATATGAAACACCCCTAAGCCGAAGGGTGTCTATTTAAAGGCTGCCTGTGATTCAAGTGCAATATAGGCCTCCTTAACTGGAGAGCTGGATGATAAAGAAAGTAAGGCCGCACCCTCATTTTATCTGTAGGAACTATTATAAGTAAGCTATCCTGGTAATTTTCTCCATTTCAAAGCAACTATCAGTTGGTCAAGCAAGGAAAGGATGCTGACATGGTTACAGAACCAGTATAAAATACATATGATTTTTGATATTGTGCACTTATGTGTATTTCAGGTTTTATTTGCTTCCTTTAAGGTTCATGTGTGCAGACAAGCCAGTCCAGTTAAAAAATAACGTCTCTCTTCTCACAATTGTCACAATGAGTGCCACTAAATTGGGCTATGGGTGGCTATGGCTCTCCAGCTCATTCAGTATGACAGTATAACTGTTCAGTATGATTCACAGAAGCAGGGCAGTGGCTTGAAAAGCTTTAGATTGACAAGAAATTAAAGAGTGGTATAGGCCAGTGATAGCGAACCTTTTTTTGCTCGGGTGCCAAAAGGGTGCATGTGTGTGTGCCCACACCCATAATGCAATGCCCTCCCCCTCACGCATGTGCGCACAACCCTCCTGCACTGCCCCACCACCACGCATGCGCGCATGCCTCACTGAAGCCGCCACACTTCCAGTAGGCCCATTGGGCCGTTTTTCGTCCTCCCCAGGCTTCAGGAGGAAGGGCGAAAAACGGCCCAACGGACCTACTGGAAGTTCATTTCCAAACTTCCGATAGGCCCGTTGGGCCTGTTTTTCTCCATCCACAGGCTCCAGAGGCTTTCCTGAAGCCTGGGGAGGGTAAAAACGGCCTTCCCCCTGCCCTCTGGAAGGCCGAAAATCAGCTGGGCAGCATGCATAGGGCAACGCCTCGCGTGCCCTCCGATATGGCTCCGCGTGCCACCTGTGGCACGCGTGCCATAGGTTCGCCATCATGGGTATAGGCTGTCTGATTATGGCACTCTGCCAGGCTGATCCCATTGCCACCACTCTTCCTTGCTCTGAAGAAATGCAGGGAGGAGCTAAGGTGAGAAGAGCAGACTATGCCCTGGTCTGAACTGTGACGGCCTTGCTTCCTTGCTCTTCTAGTACCTCCAACCAGAGCAGTTCCTGGTCCTCTGATTTGGGGTCTTTTCAGAACCTTGGAAAGAAGATTTGGAAAACAAAGCAAGCAAACTCTGCCCATTATGTAAGTGACATCTAGCTCTCCTGTCATCAAACAGAATTAGCCAGAGAATTAAGAAAGTGTCACTCTAGCTACTCTGAGAGAAACTGAGTTCTGAAGGTGAAAGTATCTAGTCACTGAGATTTCTGGAACCTAATCCCTTTTCTCTTCTAATGAATCTCATTACCGTATAGAAGCATGGGTGAAATGCTACCGCTTCGGCCCGGTACGGGCATACTGGTAGCACCGGCGGCACGTAATTCGGAGAACCGGTAGTGGCGGTAGCGCAAGGCTCCGCCCACCCGCCCGGACATAGCCATTTTCTTTTTTTAACCCTCTGCGTATGCACAAAGCATTCTATGCATGTGCAGAGGGTGAAAAAGCACGCACGCAAGCGGAGCACGGGTGAAAAAGCGCACGTGTGCAGGAGCAAAGCGAACGCACTCGTGCGGAGCGTGCACTTCTGAACTTGCAGGGAAGGTAAGTAGATTTCACCACTGTATAGAAGCCTTTGTTGGAATCTTGTTTTATGTTCCAAGAGCTCAATTCTTCTCCTGCTGCCTTCTTAATATAGACTGTCAGAAAACCTCAATCTCTTCTGAGCCTTTGCAGTTACCTCTGTGGCCGTAGCAAAAACCAATCAGCCTGCCTGCTCATCTGCCTTCTGCCCATTGCCTAAGCATCCTCCTTCCTTGGTGTCAAAGTTCACAGATGTGCCACTGCTGATAGAATGATGTAAGGGTGTCCAAGGTCACTGTGACTGCTACCATTACTCCCAGCCTTGCTCTTGTGGCACTGATCACGACACCAGATTATTGCACTTTCCAAGCTCTTTCCTGTTCCTGCTCCTTTCCTGATTTCTAGAGGCTTTTTATTTAATAACCCCATCATCTCCTCCTTCTTTTTGCCTTTTTTTCTATCACAAATCCTTACATCTGCCAAATGTTCTGGTTGTACTAGGCATAGGGTCCCCCCCCTTTCTAAGGAAATGCATTGGGGGGGAAGTCAGGTGAAGGCCCCACACAGGGATCTATAAGCTCGGAGCAGGATAACAGCCTGAAACCATTAGACTCTGATAGAAATAAGGTTGGGAGGTTTTTCACTGTTCCTAAATACTCTCCATGCAATAGCCATCTACTACCTGCCCAACTGCAGCATCAACACAATCCCTTCTCGGCATCATCTCTGTGCAGTTGTCACCATGTTGCTTCACTGTTGCACACACATGGCCCTTGGGTTATTCTTGGTGTAGCCCTTGCAATGATTTCAGTTGGAGACCTTGGGTTTACGGCTTAGCATAATAAGCATAATCTGTCTCTTTTTTTAAAAAAAGAAGAAAGAAAAATATGAACAAAATTATGTCTTGCACCCAGCTTTTGGTTGAGTTAACCATGATTTATTGATCAAAACCACAACTGGATGACAGAGTCGATCTTATAGTTTTGCAAACCACAAAAGACGGTGTCACAGAACTTGAACATGGATTGGCTACATTGTGGTTATGTATAAAGTATAGTCTTTGCATTCAGTAAATATGGTACAAAGCATATAGCTTATATGATGTATGAACCAGGTCACTGTCTCCAAGGCAGTGATTAAAGAGATAATGGCCTGTCTTTTTTCTAAAGTGTGTTACAGCAGTTACTAACACATTGCTCAAGAGAATAAAAGGTTCCTGTGAGAACTTAAGAATTTCTTCTTCAGTAGAAACTCTTGCATGACTCACTGTTCTGGCCTTGGTTACTTCAATCAGTCTCTGTTCTGAGTGGTAGCTTCTGTCCTCATCTCTGAATCTGCTGGTGTGATCCAATCAATCACCCTTATTGCCGAGGTTGCAGCAGAATAGCTTAGCTTTAGAAAAAGCTCTTCTTAAACAGTGACTGACACAGGAAATTGTATTGAGGGCTGGGAATTTGTAAAGAAGTGTCCCTCTTTTTTTAAAAAAAAATTTTTTTAACCCCCACAGAATATTATCTGTAAGATGAAGGTTCCTCATCTCTTGTTCTTTCTTTGCTTGCAAAAAAAGTTTTTGCCCACCAGAGTTTTTTGCCCACCAGTGTGCACATTGTAATGGTACTTGGGAATGACCTTGGAAGAAGAATGGCAGCCTAAACAGTGGTCTGACTCACATATGGTTTACACATACGTCACAAGGATATTTTCAATGCATTCTGCATGGTATATCTGTAGAATACTGGTGTCACTGAGTTTTTAACTAACAAAGGTTTGCAGGAACTGCCTGTACGAATTTATCTGTCACTGGTATAACAGTCATCAATATATCTTTGAATATATTCTTTAAGTCCTGTGGTGAGCAAAGCTTTTTGGCCATGAGATTTTATCACAGGTGGCAGGCAAAACAGGAACAGGGACCGGTTCTTTTTGCCAGCATCAAGCTGGTTCATACACCACACTAAACCTTAGCTTGTCTGGTCATATTTTATTGAACAAGCCGTAGAAGTCTGGTTTGTGCATTACATTCAATCACAACCACAGCTTTCAAATCACAGAGATTTCAAATAAGCTCATACTGCGGTTTGCTGTGATTTATAAATCCAGCCAGTATGATTGCTATGCAGGTGCTTGTGTGAAACTGATAGAGCCGAAGTGGGTATCAATGAGAATGCATTCTTTCTTCCAGCGCTAATTGGAACCTTCCCAGTTTGGCCTCCATTTTTGCCTTGCTTGGTCTTTTTCTTTTTCTGGGGTGCTGCTTGGTGCAAGAAGGGATATATTACTCAGTGTTACTCCCTATGGCCCATTTTCCCTTTCCAATTAATTAAGGCTTAGCTCAATTGCAGACAGGGAGCCAGCTTGGCAAACATGCTAGATTGCAGTCTGTGATGAGCATTGTTGGATGAATGGTGTTGAGCTGTGGCCAGCATCTCTGCCTGAAGCTTTGTGTAGTTCCTGAGGAAGATCCTGGATCCCTCCCAGAACTGTGGAAAAATGAGATCGTTATTCGAGCATATTGGTGTGTCTCTAGTCGATCCCTCTGCAAGTGTCAGAGAAGCCTCCAGCACACTGCAGTCGGGCCATTATGTTCAAGGCTGCATAGTTTTCATTAATTGGCAGAAAATGTACTCATGACACTTTTTTTACTTAATCCTTTGCAATCACATACAGTGTCTGTGCTTTATAATGTGTACTCCTAGAGGGCTTTCACAAGCTCATTTAGCAATAATTAATAATATCACACATTTTGTAGCATATTATTTTTAATTTTCATAGTTCTCAGCTTTGCAATTTACAAACAAAAAAAAGTGCTTACATATACACAGAGCAAAGAAGAAATAGCTAAAATATAGTCTGATGCTGAAAAACTTTGCTCCACGGAACATTAAACATTCTAGTATTTTAAGAAACTCCAGTTTTTAACATGGCCATCCTCATCATACATTTCTGTGGATGCTGCAGGATGTGGGTCTCTTATATTTGGAAAATTATTTTGGTTCATTATACGTGTGGGGTGTGTGTGTGTGTGTGTTTATCAATCCAGAAGCTTGTGAAGCAGCCTTCTAAATCTGCAGCTGATATATGTAATAATTTCTCTCTCCTGAACTTGCTAGATGCACTTTTTCATTCTGAAATTATTTGTGGACGCGTAGAGTTGTGCTTTCTGCAATCGATTCTTTCTTGATACAGTTCCCAGAATTAAGATGAAAGAGCTTAGAATTAAGATGAAAGAGGGCAGTAGGCCCTCTAGTCTAGAATTTATTTTAGACAGTGGCATTTGAAAGGCTCAGAAGCCTGCACTGGAGGACAATACAAGTAATCCTCTATTTAAAGCCACAGTTGGACTGGACTATCTCTGCTAAGTGAGGTAGTTATTAAGTGAGTCATCCTGTTAAGTGAGTCATTCCCAATTTTATGAACTTTTTGCTGCAGTTGTTAAGCAAATCACATGATTGTTAAGCAAATCTGAGATTGCTTGTTGGAAACCCTCCCCCCCGGGGGAAGATCGCAAATGATGATCATGTGACCCAAGGATGCTGCAAATATCCACTCACCCAATGAAAGAGGCCAACTTCGTATCCAGTCTGCCAAAGGATTTTGGCTGGCAGGGATCCAGGAGAAGAAGGGGCGTGCATAAGCGCACCACTGTGCCTACCGTCCCTGTCCTACTGTCCTCTTTTATCGGTACTTTTTACTTATGTTTATACAAACAACTACTATACTGTACATGCTTGACAAAATAAATAAATAGGAACTTATTTTGCGTTGGTCCTTGCCCTCTCAAATATTCTCCATCTGGAAGTGAAGTTGGCCCCCACATTCCTGGCCTTCTGGAAGAGTGGCTGGTCTGGGCCCCCAATAGTGGCATGCTGGGGGTGACTGACAGAGAGAAAATCACCACCTGTATATCGCCTGTTCTCTTGGTTTTTACTTTCTTATGTAATCATCTTAATTTTAATTGTTTTGCATTATCTTTATTGCCTTTTTTATCATTTTGTAAGCCACCTAGAGTCACTGCAACAGTGAGATGGGTGGCACATAAATTTAATAAATAAAAAATAACATGAATACATGTCAGTCTCCAAGCATCCAAATCACAAGCGTGTGACCATGGGAATGCTGCAATGGTCACCTGTTTTCAGCACTATCATAGTTGCCGTTTGTATGCTCAAATCACTTCCATTCCCCTTTTAAATGTCCAAATTGTCAGCCATTCCTTGGCAGTGAATTCCACGCATTACAGTTTGTTAAAATCCCCCCCCCCCATCTTAATTGTCTCAAATCTGTCTGCAATTCCTTTAGCTATGCTGGCTGAGAATTTTTCATGCCATGTGATTCTCAAGGGCGCAACATTGGATAAATCTTCCTGAGTTTGTCCTGTAACTTGCCTTTACCCAGGACGTGGGTCTGAAACCAAATTGGTCTTTTGTAGAGATAAACACCTACTAAACCCTTGGACATTTTGAAGGAGATTCGAAAAGGGTCAAAAACAGATATGTGCCACAAATAATTAGAGTATAGCGGGATGGGGAATGAGGGTGTAAGGGGGTAGAAAATTTCTCCAGCAACCTGTTGTGATTTACTTAGCACATTGATTAATCGCCCTCTCCTAATGCAGAAACTAGGGTCCATTTTAATGGTTTATAGAGGAATGTCAGCCTTGGATTATAACACTGTTGCTTGGAAATGCCTAATACAAAGGTATCTAATTAACTACAGCTTGTTTTCTCTCTCCTCATGGTCATATAGTTTTGATTGTCTGGGAACCTGGCTGTGAGGATCCCTTTTCTCTTTTGATGTCTGGCTGATGCAAGGGATTAACATTCTGGCCTCCTTTCTCTCCCTGCCCCCAAGACACTGAACTGAATCCAATAGGATTTTCTTGCTGAAAGAGCTGCAGTAAATTTGGCAAGAAGGCAAATTTCTACAGTGTGCTATAGTGTAGGGGAGAGGAAGACAGAACGGGGACAAACAAACCCCTGTGTTTTGTTTTAGTAATAGGGGGCAGGTTCCACTCAGAGCTTAACAGGTGTCCTAAAAGTATTGCTGGGAGGATAACACATCTCTGTGTTGAGAACTTTCCTTTTCCCCTCTTTGTTCACTGGAGATATTTAAGAAAAGATTGGTCAGCTGTTTCTCTGGAATGGTATAGGTTATTCTGCCTTGGCAAGGAGGTTGGACTAGAAGACCTCCCAGCTCCCTTCCAACTCTGTTATTCTATCATTCTGTAAAGCCAAATAATGGCTTAAAGAGCAGAGTATTTTGCTTGCATTGAATGTCAGTTTCAGATGAATCCCATAAAAATTACCTGTAGGAGGGTTAGGAAATCTAATCCAACTATTTGCGAATTAGTTGAAAAGGGTTAGTATATATGATAGTACAGTGATGACGAACCTATGGCACGGGTGCCACAGGTGGCATGCGGAGCCATATCTGCTGGCATGTGAGCCGTTGCCCTAGCTCAGCTCCAGCGCACATGTGTGTGCCCGCCAGCTGATTTTTGACTCACGCGGAGGCTCTGAGAGGGCGATTTTGGCCTCCGGAGGGCCTCCAGGGTGGCAGGGGAAAGCGTTTTCGCCCACTCCAAGCTCCAAGAAAGCCTCTGGAGCCTGGGGAGGGCAAAAAACGGGCCTACTGGGCCCACTGGAAGTCGGGAAACGGGGGAGTGGGGGGGTGTCATGCACGCATGCGCAGGGGGGTGGGGCGAGTGGGGGGCTTTAAATTATGGGTGTGGGCACACACATGTGTGTGATAGCACGCGCGCGCACTATTTTGGCACCCGAGGAAAAAAAGGTTCACCATCACTGTGATAGTACCTAAAAAAATCAATATAGCAGGCATTTTTATTAGGGAAAACCTGATTAAGTGATTTGGTATTGTAGTGTATGTTCCTCAAACAACCATATCTGGGTTGCAGAAATCCAAATGACCAATAAATGGCAACAACTATTTCCAGAAATAGAAATGATAGTAATAATAATAGTAATAATATAAAAATAACAATTAATAATTATAATTAGTTAATAGAGAGAAAAGAAAAACAATCAAACACTCAAAGGCAGACTCAATGGATCACGAAGTCTTTTTCCTGCCGTCAGTTTTCTATCTTTCTATGTTTCAGACTATCTCCTGACAGTATGGATTTTTGAAGTACAGGAATAGCTCAGATCTTTCAATTATTATGTATTTTCTCAGAATTTTAAAGAGAGGAGTGGGCAACCTAAGAGTCTAGGGCTCTTGTGAGACCATCTGGTTGTTTTTGGAGGGGAGGGTCAATTTTGGCTACCATCCCTAGAAATATGTGAGTCCCCTGATCATGCAAAAATTGTACTCCCTGCTTAAAGAGGAGATAGTAACAGCTTGCTGCTTCTTTTTGTAACATAGATCCATTAGTTATGAATGGATCTTAGTTTTCAAATGGATTTCCTCTCTCTCCCTCTTCCTCTTCAAGAGCCAAATCTGCTAGGTGCTGAAAGGAAGCAAGATGCAGAGACAGAGACTGCTTTCAACCCCTAATCTTGTGGAAGTGAAGTGCTGGCTTCATGTTAATTGAAAAGTTTAAGGGATGGATGCTTATAAAGCTTTGGGCACTAATGTTATTTGTACACTAAAATGATTTGTTCTTTCTTGGCTGAACATCAGACAAAACATGATGTAGGAGGCAAGGTGCATTTCTCAATGTTCTTAATTTCTTTTACTTATTTGCATGCAATTACGAAGGACTCTGAAATTAAGATGTAGCAGAGGGAAGACATTTTATTCTCCCAATCCTTTTTCTGGGGACTGTTTCCTTTGCCACAATTATTCTCTCCTATTATTCTCCCCAGTTACTTTTTTCCTGTAATGGCAGAAACTTTCCAACAAGCTGTTTTCCACACCAAAACCCTGCTCCTCCCAGCTGGTTTTCCTTTCATCAAAAGGAATAGTGTAGCTTATTTTCCTCTGCTGCTGTTCTGATCGAAGTTGAATTATTCTAGAATTGCTTTAAAATAAAGCAGTCACTTCCCCTGCCGAATCTGTAAAAAATATATTTGATGCATCTCATGTTAGATCTATATTGGCTTTTAGATTAACAGTTCAAATCTATGTTAGGCCTTTTAGCTACACAGTCTCTAAATGGTGTTACATCTGTCGCCCAAGCATAATTAATTAATTACTTCTTTTAGATTTTTTCATCCCTCCTTCACTACTTTATAACTAACTCAAGGTGGAAAACATATCTAATGCTCCTTCCTCTTCCTATTTTCACCATCACAATAACTCTGTGAGTTGGGTTGGGTCGAGAGAGTGTGGCTGGCTGAAAGTCACCCAGCTGGCTTTCATGTCTAGGCAGGACTAGAACTCATAGTCTACTGGTTTCTAGGCCAGCACCGTATCCATTACACCAAACTCGCTCTCCTATGCAGAACATTTATTAAGGGATCTTCCTCACAACTAGTTCAATGGGCTTTCCTCCCATTCTTAAATCACAGGAAAAATAATTCTACAAAACCTGTGCTGCCACCACAGTTACCATTAAGACCTTAGCCACAAGGTGGGTAGTACTACTGCCCTCCCACAAAGTAATGAAGGGCGGTGATTAATAGATTATCAGTCCTTATTTCTTCTCCAGTTTGGGCCTCTGTTTTCATTATTTATTTAATCTTAATTTTTTTAATGCTTGCACACTCTTTCCAATAAGATGATGATCTGCCAGGACAGGTCACTGAAAAATGTTGAACTGTCTTCATGCTGCAAAAAGCAGGAAATGCAAATGAGCCTTGAAAGTGAATTCATTCTCAAAGTGTGAATCCATATGTAACAGAAGTAGCGCTACTTGCATGCAAGAGGAAGACCTGGATGGGGAGGAGGGAGGGGTAAAACATACTGTCTTGCAGAAGGACCAAAAATATTTGGTTTGGCTCTATATAAATATATCTCAATTTTATATACAATACTAAATTCATATTTTCCTATTCGCTAACATAAAAATATATACATTTCCTACTTGTCGCTAATTTATAATCCCAACAGTCCTCCTCGATTCCCACCAGTAATACAACTTATCCCAGATTTCAAAGTATTCTGATTCATTCTTATCTTTCAATTCCATCGTAAGTCTGTCCATTTCAGCACAAGACAGTATTTTATGCAATATCTCTTCCTCTGAGGGGGTTTCTTTGTTCTTCCATTTTTATGCAAAGGCCAATCTAGGTCAGAATATGTAACATTAAGTATAATGTTCCCTTATCATATTATCTATAGTAATACCCAATAGGAAAAGTTCAGGTTTTAACTCTGTCTTCAACATTAATATTTCTTCTAACCATTGTTTTATTCTAATCCAAAATTCACGGGCTTTTGGGCATTCCCACCACATGTGATAGTAGGTAGACAGTAGGGCCCAGGTATTATCTTGCATTTCCAGCACATCGGTGAAAGATTTGGGCCCATTTCTGCTAACCTTCTGGATGGGAAATGCCATCTGTAAAACATCTTATAAAGATTTTCCTTATATGAGGTAGCTAGGGTGAGTTTCCTGTTTCTGTTCCATAGTTCCTGCCAAATATGTAAATCAATACTTTAGCCAAAATTCCTGCTCCACGTTAGCATAGTTTCCTTAACTTGTTCTTCATACATCACTTGTTCTAGAAGATAATGGTACATTTTTAAAATCGTTTTGTCTTCTGTTCCTAATAATATTTTATCTAATTCTGTCAACTCTATTTTTATACCCGGGTCTTTTTTGTCTTTCCTGTATCATGATTGCAGTTGCAGTGTTGTATATAAAATTGAGATATATTTATATAGAGATAAAGAATTGTATTTAGGAGGAGAAACAACTCGATGGAAATGTTTAAACTGGAATGTTATATCATGTCCATGTTTTTAATTGTATTATAAATAAAAATTTATTTTAAAAAATTTGGTTTGGGGGAGTCCAGACAAAGTCAAAAGAGCAGAAGAGCACGCTGACTCTTTCAGGAAAAAAAAAATGGGAGGAGCACATTGCAAGATTTTGGTTCCACTTGTTCAAAATGCTAAAATTAATAATATTGAAGTAAATAGTAATAGCAGATCTTATGTAATAGGTCTAAAATTGAGAGGTCATAGAAATATGAGCTCCATGTCTTCCTTACATTCTGGCATATATTTTAAGGAAAGACCGTTTTTTTCATATTTTAGAAATGTTTGTTTATCATCCCATGCCGGTTAAGTACCTTTGGACTGAGGTGGGTGGAGTGCTGTGGTGTCATAAGGAAATGTTGTAGGTACATGGATAAATGTTGAAACTCTAGAGTGTATTCAGGGTGTATGAACTTTGATCTTCGAAAATATATTCATTTTGATACTTGCTTCAGGACCATTTCTGATATCACCTTGGTCTGTTTGCGGAAAAAAGATAAAATAGTGCCTCTTTGTAATTGTAAATAAATCCTGTGTAGCTCTAGACAGACAACAGGGCAGTAAGAGAAGGAGCCAGGGGAAGGGAATGAATTTTATAAAGTTATGAATAACATGGAGAGAGTAGCTAAAGACATTTTATAAAACATAATAAGCTTGCTTCATTTTAATCTTGATTGCGTCTCTGTGTATGGGTAGTTTGTCATATCGTGTGAACACATGTATGATTTGGTGCTTCACTATATTAGGCAATCCCATAAAATATATTAATTAAATATCTCAGTAATATGTTTTCTGTGAGATCAATCAGCATATGACGGAATTCAGTGCCATTAAGTTACATTGGGGCTGCAAAATAAACATGGCTGTAATTACAGAAAATAAGTATTGATATGATTGTTTTTCTTAAAAGAAATAGAAGCTACTTCAAATTGCAGATGAGTGTGGATTTAACTATTTCCCACCCAACTGGATTCCCCATGCCCACGTTCTAGGTGCTCCAGATAGTCCTCGACTTATGACCAGTTGCCTAGCAACCGTTCAAAGTTACAATGGACCAAAAAAGCTATCTGATGCATGCTCCCCTCCAGTGGTCACATGATTGCATTCTGGGTGCTTGGCAATCAAGCTGCATTTATGGGTGTTTGCAATGTCCCATAATCCAAGTGACTGCAATTTACTGCAACTGACCCATAGTGAACAATGGTTCACTTAATAACCTTGATGTTTGCTTTACAACCATCATAGTTGCTTAACAACCGCTGCAAAAAAGTCATTAGATCAGGTCTGGTCATGATTTATGGCTAAATTGGGGGCTCGATTATGATTATAAGTCAAGGACTGCCTATATTTGCTTTGGAAATAAATCATCATCTGGCCTTGTAGGTCCTTTGCACTTGATGCAAATAGCATTCACATGGAGTATATGCATCAGAATTATAAATTTAGTGCCGACAAAAGACTCATTATCTTCTCTTCGTTGCACTCTTCTAAGCCAGATCATCTCATCCCATTCCAAGACTGTTTAATACTTCAAAGAAGCCCATAAGTATTATTTGTACTATTATGTCACCATTTAGGCACCAACAAGTTTTTTTTAAATGCATCGAATGGAGAATACAGAATAACAAACATACTGGTTTAGCATCTGTGCCCTTGCTCCCAGTAAAAGCGAAAGCAGGTAGGGAGTGAAGTATTTTCAGAAGAAAGTGACATAAGAAATGTTAACGCCATGATGAGACTGATAAAAAAGTGAATTTCTAATTTTTTAGATGTTTAAAATACAGGTCAGTGTTCACCCATGGTGCTCATTAGCTGCTATGTATGCATGTTGTCAAGAAAACAAGGAAAAATGTTTTTGAACTGAGTTTCCTCAACATAGTGACTAGAAAAATCCAGAATGCCTCAATTTAGGTTGTACTTCTAGACCAGGGGTCAGCAACCCATGGCTCTGGAGCCGCATGTGGCTCTTTCATCCCTCTGCTGCGTCTCCCTGTTGCTGGTCGGTAAAAGGAAAAGACGCCGTGCTAGGAGGAGACTATATGGTGGGGGAACCAGACCTCCAGTCGGCAGAGGAGAAAGGATGCCGCGCTAGGAGACTCTATGGTGGGGGAACCGGACTTCCGGTCGGCAGAGGAAAAAGGATGCCATGCTATGAGGAAACTCTATGGTGGGGGAACCGGTCTTCCGGTCGGCTCCAGAATTGAACAGGGAGCTTCTGGTTTGGACTTTTGTGGCTCTTTGAGTGTTTAAGGTTGCCGACCCCTGTTCTAGACAAAGACCATATGAATTGAAGGACCGTGGCTGAAGTACTGTATTAGTTTTATTTACTGCTAGATTTATTTAGTGTCCATGCCTCAGGATATATACTCCTGGGATGGTCCACAATAGAATAAAAATAATTAAAAAAAACAAAATTCATCCTGCATAAAATTATTAGCAAAACAAAGTAAAAATCAGATGAAACACAGCTGAGAGGTGATAAAGGGGATTAATATGTTGGTTTACAAAGGTTAAAAGGATAACCATTTGTCAGAAATGGTGTAGGGTTTCCTGCCTAAGCAGGGGGTTGGACTAGAAGACCACCAAGGTCCCTTCCAACTCTGTTGTTGTTGTTGTTGTTGTTGTTGTTGTTGTTGTTGTAAAAGCCTAGAACAGCGGTTCTCAACCTGGGGGTCGCGACCCCTTTGGGGGTCAAATGACCCTTTCACAGGGGTCGGGAAACTTTGCCCGGATGCTGCCATTTGGGTTCTTTTACCCTCTGCGCATGCGCAGAACGCTTTTGTGCATGCACAGGGGGTAAAAGAACCCAAATGGCAGCAGTGGGGCGAGGGTCGCGGCGGGCGCGGCAGTGGGGTGGGTCGTGGTGGGGTCGTGGGGGCGGGGCGCAGGTCACGGCATTAGGAAGGTTGAGAACCACTGGCCTAGAAGGTAAAAAAAACCTATTTACATTAAATGCCTCAGGAAGTGTCAGGAAGCCTCCCCAAAGATGATGGTAGGTTCAGGATAGCAGTGGGTTGCTCCTGGTTCGGCCCGGTTTGGCAAACAGGTAGCGGTGGTGGCGGGAGGCTTCTGCATGCGCAGAAGCATCATGTGCGCACAAGTGTGCTCGCAAACCTGGATTTAGAACCTACTACTGGTTCAGGAGGATTCCTAAGACTTGGTGCTCAAGTTCAAAGGCATCTTCCTTGCTTGATACCTGCTTCTCCTGAGCCAAAAAATGTGTTTGCACCCCCCTTCTTTATCCTGATGCACTTCCGATGGATGGGATTTCTATTCTTGTAATGGAATTTGGTCTTGCACAGAAGATAGAGGAAGGCTGTTTTGTTTCTGATACACTGGGGTCACACTTCCCCCTCATTTAACAGATGCAGTGTAATATATCTTCCTAATGTGTTAAGCTTTGATCAGAATTATGTTTTTGTCTATTTTTCTAAGAAAGGTAAAGTGGGCCATTATTCTTCATTCATTAAATAGTAATGAAGTGAAAGAGCAGCCTCGGTGAGCAAGGAGAATAAGTGCCAAAGAAAATTTGAGAGAATTGGGGTTGAATTTGGGGTTTCATCTGTACTTTTGACCTATGACCTTTTATTTTTCATGGGGAATAAGCCGAAACTAGGGTTTCTTCTTTTTGTGCCTTGAAGTCATATTGACTCTGGGCAACTGCCTGCAGTAGTCCCTGCAGATTTTTTG